>HG992177.1:13227500-13299625 GCA_905220545.2 Melitaea athalia
CCTATATTATATATTTTTTGTATTATATTGTATTATAATTCATTATATAATGTTATGTTGTATTGTATTGTTATATTATATTATTTGTATTATTTTTTATTGTAGGCTACTTACTCACTATACTTTCTTCCACATACCAAGGTTAGCTGATAGAAAATGCATTAACGTTAAGCCCGCCTTTTGTACAAACTTGTATTAGTTGTATTAGTGTATTTATTGTACAATAAAGAATTTAAATAAATATAAACATTCATACAAACATGATAGTGTTTTTCTTTCTTCCTTTCTTTGTGTCTTTCAAACTCTATTGTTAATAATAATATTTTTAATTAAACATTAATGAAACATGTAGGTACAGAGGTGGTCTTATTATTAAACGAGCGATCTCTTACACTTGAACCTTTGAGTATAGGCTATCTAGGCTTATCTAGCCCTTGAAACATTGGTTAGTAATTTGTTTTAGACAAAATTTGTCCTCACTAAAATCTTTAATTCCGACCATAAATGATGCTTTAACCGATTTGAATTTTTTCGCACATAACAAAAGTTAGTGTGATCCATACAGTGTGATCCATACTTGTAGTGATGACAATAAAATGAGGGAGTAGGTATTCTCCCTAACGTTTATTTCAAACAAAAACAATGCAAGTTAAAAGTTCGATACGGTTTTAACCCGGCGTCATGGGGGTGGAAAAATGTTACATGGACGTTGGGGGTGGGTCTCACAGACCCGTTTATTATATATCAGTTATTTAAACACTATAAATAAAAAAGATAATATTTGTCTGTATTTGGTTTTTTAGATATATTAAGTAAATAAATAAATAAAAAATATTATGAAATATCATGCTTTAATCATATTTATTAGATCATTAAAAAAAAAACAGAAATATTAACAAAATCTTTCTCATCTACTTAAATGTAACTCTATTATTAATTTAGAAACACTATTAATGTTTTAATGGCACTTTTTTGTAGAAAACTTGATTACCGTTTGAAGAAAATAAAAAATAATTACTCCGAATCATTATCTTTGGTACAGTCAGCACAGAAAGGTACAATATGTTCAAAACAAAAATATTTGTTGCAACTCTCGCAGGTGTAATTTGTTTTACGGTCTTTCTTGATGACACCTTTTGCGAACATTAGCCTTTTTTGCCGGAGGTTCTCCTGAAGACTCACCTACAAATTTTCCAATTTTTCGTCGCACCTCACGTGGAAGGACTGATATATTTTGACGAAGTTTTAGATGTTCCAAGACAAGACCGAGGCCCAGGTTTTTTATAAATCACCTTCGTTTTGTTTTTAAAAATTATTATTCATTTTATTTATTATTGGGCCATTAATCGCGGCTATGTTAAATGAAGCATAAAACATCGTCAATGGCCACCTTTTAGGATTACGACTTACGTCGTATGTAGCACATAGCTCGTCAGCTACATCCACACCACATTTCGTTCTGTTGTAATACGTATTTATTTCAGGTTTGCGTTGCTCTCCGGTTGTTTCATCAATGGCATCATTGTGGTGTTGGCTAGACATCAGCAACACTATTTTATTTGTTTTAGGCATATGAGCAAATAGTGTGATATCCTTTTGAAAACCAAATCTCTGAAAAAACCATTCTCGGTCCATTTTTTACTAAGTACCTACAAAAAACACAAATAAAATACATTAAACTATATGTTATCAACTTAAATTATAAACAACAACAAAAAAACGGAAATATAAGCATAAATCTACGGTAAAAAATTAAAATGATACGTATACAAAATGGCGCGAAATTGTTACACTAACTGCGGGGATGGGTCTCACATACCCTTTTCAAATTTGAGCACGTGTAACTCCCGCTGCGGCTGTCGCACGAATAATTTCTTACCTGCTACGTATAGAACAACTCAACAGATCCAGCTACTGAGAAGAACAGCAACGTCGCACTGATACTAACATAACTACAAGTAATACAAAATGTGACGGGTCTCACAGACCCAACCCCCATGACGCCGGGTTAAATATACGACGTCGTTTTACGAGGTAAATGAAGTTTAAGTATTATTATCAATAGATGTGGTTGAACATGCATAGGTATATAGAGTTTACTTCTGAACGGCAATCTCAAGATTTTCAGAATACTGAATGACTAATTAGTGTTCTTAAATATCTTTTGAGTTCCATGAAAGAGACTTGTAATAGGGTCGTAGTTCTGTAGTTAGAATTATCAATTCTCGTTTTGTGATCAGGTACTTTGATGTATTAATAACTGCGGGTTTGTCCTACATTTGTAAATGTAACTAGAGACTAGGATTTAGTGTCCATTAAATATTGTGACTAAGTTAAGATTTCTGGATATTATTAGGTAATATACCGAGTGTTAAACACTCTGTATATTATCTAAGTTTCTATTTGCACCTTAACTGTTTGATTTTTTAGTGAATCAACATGTAAAACATATTGTAGAGGAAGGTGTGGTGATGTTAAATTAAGAACAACTAAAAAAATAAGGGTTACAAGAACTGGTGTATGCTGATACATTAGCGTTCTCAGGTTCTATCTTCCACTAAATCCTCACTATCTCTAAATTTTATATAGAAACTATACACTCTATATATTATGTAGTCTAACTGGGTGTGATTATCTTGTGTCTTTCCGTAACCTCACTTTACATTTCTTTTTACTACCGTTAAGTATGGCGATATAACATAGCTAGTGTATTTAAGGTATTTAAGGGTTTGATTTTACAAAATATCTAAAAATATAAATATATAAATGGTGTTTATATTTTTTTAAAAGAACTCTTACCTAATACATTTTAAAAAAACTCCATTAGTTCATATCTAAAAAATCTTAAGAAATTTAGAATAACGCCCATAAAAGTACCTACCTATTATTCGTAGACTAGCGGTGTCTCGCAATTTTGTCTGCATGATACCGACTCCATAGGAATTTTTCACTAAAAATAACCTATGACTTAAGTTAGTTAACTATCTACACATATTCTTTAAGCTTGATCGCAATAAATTCGATAGCAGTTACGTGAAAGATTCATACACATACACAACCCGAAATCCGTTCTCATATTAGTTTTCTTATTTTTGACGTGACTAGGTCCCCCCCCTAACTTTTTTTAATAATTTAAGAAGTCGTTTTACTAGATTTAGTGTGAAAATAAATAAAATCAACATCTAGCCTACATATTTTCAATAAGATTTAAATTTAATACCTACATCTCAGGATAGAATAGGTATCACTTTTTTTTATAAGTTCTTGATACATAGATTCAAACACACACATTTAACATACCTAGATATGGCTTAATGGGCTAAAACATCTTCTCAATCGAATCCTAATCAAACAGTTTATATAACATATTGTGTAGAAAAATATTTTTGTTAATGTGAGTAACATACATGAGGCTATCCGCGAGAGAACGAAAGTAACCGACATAGCCCACAAAATTAGCAAGTTGAAGAGGCAGTGGGCTGGTCACTTGTGTCGCAAGACCGATGGCCGCTGGAGCAGACGTGTCCTGGAGTGGAGACGGCGTCTTGGCAAACACAGTGGGACGTCCTCCGGCCCGCTGGACCGACGATCTACGTAAGATTGCCGGTGTAGGCTGGATGAGGATTGCGGAAAACCGGTATGTCTGGCGCGAACTTGGGGGGGGCATATGTCCAGCAGTGGACTGCGATAGGCGGATGTGTGTGTGTGTATGTGTGTGTGTGTGTGTGAGAGAGAGCAACACACGCCGAACGTTATATAAACAGTTAAATACCTATAGATAATAATATAGTGCGCATTAAGTAGTCGTATTTTAACTGATGCAATGATAACAATACGGAAATTGCATTTTCAAACCACATTAGGTACTGCATGTTTAATTGAACTGCAATAATTATTATCATCAAGTAAGGACAAGCGCGGATGATAAATTAACTAAGTTACAGTAAAAAATAAAAATTTTACTGTTAAAGTTGTTTGTTACGTTAATTAAAATCACTCTTATTGTTAGATAGCTAATTGAACCCACTGCGAATTTAGAGTCTAACAAGTTTAAGAAAGTTTAGAGTTTCACTCGAATCGAAAGCACTTCACTTAATAACCCATTAATCCTATAATAAATGCTTAATTGGTTTTTAATACAGGGTCACAATTATGGATGCCATACTATTTGCCATTAATTTGGAAGTCATGCTGCTTCAAATGAGAATTTTAGGTAAGTGAGACCAAAGTTATAGTGTGTTTTGTATAAACTTTTATATATAAGATTTTAACTTCTTTTAATATCGGAGCTATAACCCACTGCTGGGTATAAGCCTCTTTCTCCATGTAGGAGAAGGATCAGAGCATAATCCACCACGCTGCTCCACTGCGGGTTGGTGGACGATATATGTATAGGTATTCTAAAAATATGTATTAAGATAATTGATATCATCAAAAAGTTTTTAACTCATTTTTGATTTACTTCGCTTGTAACGAATGCCTTCAAAGAAATTATTTATTTTTTACATAATTATCAAATCGAAATCGTAAAGATAGAATCAACGTGCGAGACTTTCACTGGTAGAATATAGCTGATGTAGTAAGGAAGCTACTTTTTTCTAGAAATTTATTTAAGTATTTTATAACTCTGGGAACTGAACAATAACTTTATTGTTAAATTCAACGCAGACGAAGTCGCAGGCACAGCTAGTATAAATTATAAAGTTATAGTGTTATATATATACTTGTGAAAGTATTTTATTGCTACTTTTAAAGGACTGAATGTATATTTTAGTTCATAATAAAATCTTGGCAATCCTAGGAGTACTGAAACTGTAATGATATAGGTACCTACGTATCGTAGTAAAATGTACAACAACTACTTACCTACTCTATTTTACGCTTTTTAACGCAGTTTTATTACCTTCTCTCAAATAATAGGTATATACATACTTCTTTTTAGGGTTCCGTACCCAAATGGTAAAAACGGAACCCTATTACTAAGACTTCGCTGTCCGTCCGTCCGTCCGTCTGTCACTAGGCTGTATCTCAAGAACGGCGATAGCTAGACAATTGAAATTTTCACAAATTATGTATTTCTGTTGCCGCTATAACAACAAAATACTAAAAACAAAATAAAATAAATATTTATGGGGGGCTCCCATACAACAAACGCGATTTTCTTGCCCTTTCTGGCTCGATATCAATAATGGCAACAGGTAGGCACTTGAAATATTCACAAAATACTTATTTTTACTTTAATAATAAATAATTAAATTTAAATAAAATAAATATTTAAGGGGGGCTCCCATACAACAAACGCGATTTTTTTGCCCTTTCTGGCTCGATATCAATAATGGCAACAGGTAGGCACTTGAAATATTCACAAAATACTCAGTTGTATTTTTACTTTAATAATAAATAATAATATTAAAATAAAAAAATATTTAGGGGGCTCATACAAAAAAGTGACTTTTTGCCCGATATTAAAATCAACGTACCTCCTGTTGTTTACCTAGTCAATGGTACGGAACCCTTCGTGCGCGAGTCCGACTCGCACTTGGCCGATTTTTTACATTCTACTTGTCAGCTAAAGTTCTTACAATGTAATAAAATAATATCGATGCATAGAATAACTGAATTAAGATTTTTAATGGACCACTTCATTGAATAATTTTTATTTTAAAATTAATAGTTCATGCAGTTCATTATTTCTATTTAAAAAATATAACATTAATCTAACTCCATCTCTCGATAATTTCCATCACCAGAAAGAAGAGCTGAACGAAAGTTTCCAGAAAACGGGGTTCGAAACAAGAGGTTGAAACAGCTCTATGACAAGCTTGTGAGAGATCGGTAAGTTCCACGAGTAATATTGAGATGGCGCTGTTATAACGTCTTTCTTGGTAAGGTCATTACCAAAAGTAAAAAAATTATTGTGTTTGCTCGCAAACGAAAAAAAAACCGACTTCAATTACATCGACAAGTAATACAACATAATAAGACGAAAAAATAGTCAAGTAAATACGCGCTATTAAAGATTACTCAAAAAGTTGTAATCGATCTAATTTAAACAAGACTACGTCATGCTTAGAGCTTTCGATTAAAGTAAGAATCATCAAAATCGGTACACCGAGTAAAAAATTATGCGGTATAATACAAAGTAGGTCGACGAAAAAGTAGTCAAGTAAATACGCATTATTAGATATACATAACTCTAAAAGTACTTGTCAGATCTCAATTTATAAACGGGACCACATGACACACAACAACTATCAATTAAAACAAAATTAATCGAAATCGGTCTACCCAGTCAAAAGTTCTGAGCTAAAATACATTTTAAAAAAAATCAGTCGAATAATTGAGAACCTCCTCCTTTTTTGGAAGTCTGTTAAAAAAACTATTTCGAGTTCTATAAAATTAAATTATGATAGTATATAAAAGCGGTTTTAATGTACTTAGGTACTGTAAGTAACTATATTTTAATAAGAAAATATAATATAATGAAATTTAAAATCAAATTATATATTTCAGAAAACTATTTAGATTTATATAAAATTAAATTATGATAGTAGGTAGATACATAAACGCGGTTTTAATGTAACTACTGTAAGTATATTTTAATAGGAAAATATAATAATTATAATGAAATTTAAAATCAAATTATATATTTCAGTAATATCATCAAGGAGATATCTTTAAGAACTTTGGTAGAGCTAGCTGAAGGAGGTGAATGGCATACGCTGAAGCAAGCGGTGGAAATGTTAGAAAATAATGCCAATTCCGCAATATCGCTCAGAACGAAAAATGATAATTTAAAAATGTAACTACATATTTTCTCTCTTAAGTATTGTGCCAATATTATTTCTAAAGTACCTAATTAACTCAATTACTGATAAATTATTAGGTCTTTGGATAATGTTTCTACGGATTCGCAAAGAAGTAGACAGCAATGGAAGCTTGATCTTCGAAATTATGAAATTAAAATTGCTTGTCTACGGGATAGCATAAAGGTATTCTAAAGCTATATATTTTAACGCTAGATTTAAGATAACTTTTAACGTATGATTTGATTTTTTTGAACCGACTTCAAAAAAAGGAGGAGTTTTTCAATTCGATTGTATTTTGTATGTATGTTACCTCAAAACTTTTGACTGGGTAGACCGATTTCGATGATTTTTTTTTAATATCGAAAGGTGGTGCATGTCATGTCGCCCTATTTAAATTTAATTAAGATTCAACAAGTACATTTCGAGTTATATCTAAGAATGCGTACTTACTTGACTATTTTTTCATCGACCTACGTTGTAGGTATTTATACAGCATAACTTTTCACTGGGCGTACCGATTTTCAATTTTCTTGACTTTTGATTTGATCGAAAGCTGATATTGTGGTTCCATGTAATCGAGATCTGATGACACCTACATTTTAAGTAATCATTGATAGCGCGTATTTACTTGACTATATATTTTCGTCATATTACGTTGTATTACTTGTCCATGTAGGTAATTGAGGTCGTTTTTTTTTTTTTTCGTTTGCGAGCAAAGACAATTATTTAGTTTGTTTTCTCGACCTCATTAATTAATTTTCTTACCTACGTGTCTTTTCTGTGCACTTTGTGGTTACGTCAGTAAAGAATATAGCCACCCCTGTTCTTTCCGTGGGTGTCGTAAGAGGCGACTAAAGGATAAGGACAACAGAGTTCCACTACCACCTTGGAACTTCAAAAGCCGACCGATGATGGCGGGATAACCATCCAACTGTTAGCTTTGAAATACACAGGCCGAAGACGGGAACGTCTTCGGCGCGATAAAGCCAGCCCTGCGGTCACCAACCCGCCTGCCCAGCGTGATGACTATGGGCAAAACACATGAGTTCACGCCGTTTTTGGCGTGAACTTGGGGAGGCCTATATCCAGTAGTGGACTGCGATAGGGTGAAATGAGTGTCTTTTCTATTCTATGTAACTTTAGCAAAACTATTCGTCCTATATCCACTTCAGCCTATCGGCTATCACAGTCCACTGTTGGACATAGGCCTCCACAAGTTCGCGCCCGACATTATGACGCGAACTCATGTGTTACTACCACGTCCTATATATTTGAAGCCAATAATCCAAATAAATTAATGATATTTTTATTTGTAGGACAGAGTACTAAATTCGCGCTTTCAATTTGAATATGTAGACAAGTGGTTAAGTGCTCGTGCTGAATCTGCAGAACTACAAGTACAAGAGAATATTACACCGAGACCACGGATCGAGTATGAAGACTGCGTTCATAATGAACTGCTACGAGCTTATGCACTGCAAATAAAGGTAAAGATTTATTTACAGAAGCTACTAGGCTCGTTATTTATTTCTTCCGTATAAAAATAATTAAAATTATGGATAATTTATTAAATATGATTCTCCGAAAATTGTTTTTAAATATTTTCATGTTGTAAAAGTCATGGACTATCATGTATGGAATGATTTTAATCCGATTTTGATCACCGTTTTAGGAAAGAGAAGAACTTTTAGAATACTGGAAATTACGATATGCAAAGGATACCTCTGACTTAGACATGCGGCTCAGTGTACAATGCGAAAAATTACGTATCACAGTAGATCGCAGAGGAGAACTAGAAGCATTGGTAAAAAGTTTTTTTTTTGTACCTATATTCGAGCAACACTATTATAAATATTTGTTTTTCTTAGCTTGCGAGAATATTAAATTAAGAATATCAGTGTTGAAGCTGTCTAACGATCTATCTTTTCGTTACATAAATATTGTAGGTGTATAATTTGTAGAATAAACAGTACTTATTTAAATGAAGAATCTTGAAAAGAGTCATTGATGATTACAATAAAATTAACAAACCGTTACGTATTTAAATTTTTATTTGTGTTTTAACAGTACAAATTACATGCCGGTGAGATGCGTGCATGGTTAACTTTCAAAAAGGAACGTGCAGCTAGACTTTTACGCGAAGAACGGCTGCGTCGAGCAGCTACGCGCATTCAGGCGTGGTGGCGCGGTCTCATGGTGCGCCGTGCCATTGGATCGTTCCGCTATTTAAAAAACGCAAAGAAATCTGTTCCTAAAACTAAAAAGAAATAAACTAATAAATTTATTTCATTACAGAACGCACACATTAATTTTATTCATTTTTTTTTTATGTTACTAGGTCGGCAAACAAGCATACGGCTCACCTGATGGTAAGCAATTACTGTAGCCTACAGACGCCTGCAACTCCAGAAGCATCGCAAACGTGCTGCCGACCCTATCCCCAATTCCCCCCCCCAGGAGCTCTGGTCACCTTACCCACCAACAGGAACACAACACTGCTTGAAAACAGTGTTATTTAGCTGTGATCTTCTGTAAGGTAGAGGTACTACCCCAGTCAGGCTGCTCCATATTTTTAGCAGGAAATTTCCTGCTGTGCCCTACCTCAGTAAATTCTTAAAAATTGGAAATTTTTTTAATCAGATTATTGTGACAGCTTTTGGTCTGCCCACTAACTAAGTCTATAGGGTAGACTGGGTACGGTTGTGCCAGGGTACGGTAGTGACAGTCGTTATAACCGCGAAACTATACGGAATGCGGGGAAGACTGTAAGGGAAAAAAGAAGCGCAATGCATGTCTACACATGCAACCCAGTATTGCGTTAGCCAGTGCACGACGTAAACAAAAGCAGGAGGCCACATTGCTTTTTAACAGCCAAAAGTAAGTTTTTTTGTTCAGATTCTTTTAATATTTACTGTTATTGGTATACAGATATACTATAGCAAATATTTTTTTGTTGTCAAATGAATATTAGTAGTTAATTACAAATGATTACTTTTTACGTAGATAATATAGGTCACTCATGATATTTTATTGTTTTCAGAAGTATGCGTTGGGTACGGTTGTGACAAATGTAGATGGGTACGGTTGTGACATATATTTTCTTTATTTTTTTGCTTTTAGATGCCCAGAAAACGCTTGCGGCTGAAGTAAGACGTGGGACTTCTTTACGAAGAGCTGCGGAAATGCATAATATTAATCGCATGTCGTTGTTACGATACATTCGTAAACATGATGAAGTCGGTGCGAATCACGATGTAAACAGCATCAGCATGGGGATATGCAGCTCATAGCAAAGTATTTTCGAAGGAGCAAGAAGAGCTGTTATCAAAATACATGTACCACACGTTGCGCGGAAATATATTTTGGCCTTACTACAAGAGAGGTATGGAAACTGGCCTTTGAACTGACAAATAAATACATACAACATAAACCAACCTGCTACTTGGGATGAGAATGAGATGGCTGGTGAGGAATGGTTTCGTTCATGTCTGTTCGCGTAGCTCAAGCTACAAGCCTTTCAAGAGCTACAAGTTTTAACAAAACGAATATTGAAGCTTTTTATAACAAATTGCAGACTATTTTGGACATAGACCTACATGAGCCACAACATATATATAATATTGATAAAACTGGTGTAAACTGTATATAGAAGAAAAGTATTTCGTGTTATGTTAAACATTTCTAACAATAAAAGTCATTATAAACCATTTCTGTGAATGTTTATGTCTGTCACTACTGACCCCAACCACTGTCACAACCATCCTTGGGGTCAGGACGGTTGTGACATTTTCCTTTTTTTTTTCAAATTTGATGCTATAACTAATACAGCATAATTTGAGACAAAATTGCAGTTTTTTTATGTGGACAAATGTATAAGCTACGGTTTAAGTAATTTTTGTCTCAACTAACTAGTAAATTAACAAAATTATTGGCGGTCAAACCGAAATTGTCACAACCGTACCCAGTCTCCCCTACTACTAGTCATCGAAGTGTTTATTTGCAAACAAAAATAAAATAATTGTGTTTGTAAGCAAACGAAAAAACCGACTTCAATTTATATTGACAAGCAATACAACGTAGGTATATTTAATAAGCGTTGTCGATTTTTTCAAAAAGTGATGAACCAATTGCCATAACATTTATATCGGACCACCTCAGTAACGATAGACCTACCTTGCAAATAAATTATAGTTTAAAAAAACAAAAAAAAAAAACACGCTTTAATAGCAATCTAACTAAAAAGTAGAAAATAAAGTGAAAACGCGTGGGTGCTTGCTTGGTATCGAATGTGAGGATCATTGTATTAGTTACTGTTTGCAATATTAGAATTATTATAGTAATATGATTAAGCACCCCGGGCTTTTTCACAGTATTTTCTACTTTTTAGTTCCATTGCTATAGCGTGTTTTTTTTTTGTTTTTTTAAACTATAATTTATTTTCTGAATATTTAGTGTCAAGACGACAATAAAAAAAAGCGTGTTATATTGTATTGTCATCGGCCCTTGACCCCTATGCAAATTTCCAAGTTAATCAGACTCCTAGAAGTAGGTGAAAATGAAGTTCAAAGATGCCGTTACACACACACATACATACATACATACATACATACATACATACATACATACATACATACATACATACATACAGGTCAAGCTAATAAAAGCGTGTTAAAAAAAATCGCGTAAAAAAATACACTGTTGAATTGACTCCCCCCCCCCTTGTTTTTTGAAGTCGGTTAAAAAACGTCAATTAACACCAACAAGTAATAAAATGAGAAATCAAATACCTACGCATTATTAGAGATAGCTCGAAGACCAATTTAAATGACATCGTAAGACAAGCACCAGCTTTCGAATAAAAAAGAATTGTCAAAATCGGTACACCCAGTAAAAATATACTTATGAAGCATACATAAACAAGCACAATCGAATTGAGAATCTCCTCCTTTCTTTGAAGTCGTTTAAAAATGCCAATATTTGCTTCTATGAGTATACCACGATAGGAGATTTTTGTTTACAGCCTTTTAGGTGGGTAGGTACTCAAAATTATGTTTTAATATTGTTTATTTAAAAATCCCGCCAAAACGCCACGTTATGATATCTGACAGCGCGTGACGTCATCTGTAGGTAATAAACAAAGAGTATATAAAGCACAGAGTACGTTGAATATATATACGGATGGATAGACCCCCCCACCCCAGCCTGTAAATTTGAGATATAAAAAAATTAAAAAATACCAATCGACGTAGTTTAAATTAGGGCTTGGAATACCGGTAAAAATTCGGTACCGGTACTTTGTCTCGGCAGACGTATCGTTATTTATGGAGTACCGGTACTTTAAATACCGGTACTTTGGAGCCATTTTACCGTTAAAATTTTTACCGGTAAAAACTCGTTTAACGTTATTTTTACCGGTACCTATCCATACCGGTACCGTTAATTGCTACTGTTACCTTTATAGGTACCGGTAATTATTACGCTAATAGAATACTACCTAATAATAATAATAATAATAATAATATAGCCTTTATTCAGATCGCTTAGTACAGTGTTTTTTTTTTTTAACTTATGTAAAGAACTAACATTAAAATATTAAACTTAATAGATTAGAAAAAATTTAGACTAATATTTGTTGTTTGGTTATCTTTCCTAGATCTGTTTGCCAGTCGGCAAAGGCCTCCTCCAACCTCTTCCATTCCTTTCTTTCTTGAGCCACTCTGTTCCATGTGGCTCCTGCCACTTGTCTAACGTCATCGTCCCACCTTTTCTGTGGTCGGCCTCTTTTCTTCGGTGATTGTTGTCTTTAGGGGTTGGAGGGTTGTGGTCGCTTTCCCCCTCGAGGACCAGTCGGCTTGGGGGAGTTCGTTGGTTTTTGTTTCTTTATTGGCAGTTTCTTTGGTTGGTTTTGGTTTCCGTTGGCCGTTCTTTACTTGCTATTGGTTTTTATTAGTATTAGGCATGTTCGAAAGGGAGCTGGATCTATATCGCATTAAATCAAAAGCATTTTTCCTGTTTGTCTTCGTTGCGTTTATGGTTTGTTGCTTTTTTGGTTGATTATTATCTGAAGAGGGTGAAGCGGATATTTCCCTTTTCCTTCTCTCTTGGCTGTAGTTGTTCTCTTTTACAATTAATTTATCATATTTCAGATATGCTATGTTGCCCTTTTGTCTCTCTTCAGTTAACTTGGCTTGCAGCTCTTTTCTTTTTTGTAACACATCCTTCGAGTAATCCTCCGCAATGTAAATAGTTTTTAGGTTTTTTTTACTTCTGATAATTTCTGTCTTTTTCCAGTTGTTTATAAATGAACACAGTACCGGTCTCGGTTTGCTGTTCTCTCTCTTTCTATTTCCTAAGCGATAAATTTTGTTGATATCGTATTCTTCTATTTTAATATTCAAATCTTGATTGAAGGTTTCTTTGAGCTTTTGTATTAGTTCATAAGAGGATTTTTCGTTTTCTTCTAAGCCGAATACTATAATATTATTGTTTTTCTCAGCCCTCTTAAGATAATCTATTTCTTTTTCCAGTTTTTCTATTTTAGTTTTCAGGTTCTTATTTTCTTCTATAATAGGGATTAGTTTATCATCCATCTTTTCCATAATGCTATTTGTTATAGAATCTTTCAATTCAGCATTTTGACTTTGCATCTCTAATTTCATTTTTTCAAATAATATTTGAAATTGACCTTCCATCTTATTTTTTTTTTTTACTACGTGTAACGAGACGCAATAGTAGAAGATAGTAGAAAATATTTTTCACAATTGGCAACACTGTTTAATGTGTCAGATCTACTGACGTTTACTACAAGTGTCACTGAGTGAACGATTAGTTGTTTTCGTATTTTCTAACCTCTAATCCAATAGTTGATATTGTGGTTGTAGATTCACGGTGATTTCCAGTAATCGCACTTCACTGTATGTTTTTAATCGCTTCCAAGAGGTCCCAGTACTGTATCGACGAATACTAGCAACCAGAAATTACGTTTACTATTTTATTTCGCTTAATTTCACTCGGAGTTTATCACTGCGGTGTTGACAGTTCTGATGCCGGAAACGGAACAGACCTACTAGAATACTACCTACTTTTCTTTATTTTTGATCTAACAGCGTTATAATCTAATGTCACGCGCTGTTGCCGCTCTTATCAGCCCCCCCCCCGCGCAGCTTCGAGTTGAACATTTTTTCTTTGCACGGAGCGGCATCGTCGTAGAGGTACCGATAAAAATATCGTTAATCGTGACGTCAGAGGTACCGGTACCAGTATCGTTAAAATTCTATTTACCGTTAAAAATTACCGTTAAAAATTGTTTCCGGTACCGAATTACCTTTAAAACTTTTACCGGTAAAACAGGTATCGGATAAAATTAACGCTATTTACCGGTATTTTATAAAGGTAATTGGTACCGGTAACAAGCCCTGGTATAGCACTTTCCAAAATTATTTATTTTAAAACAGCACCCTCCTAGTTTACGAGTAAAAAATAAATAAAGATACTACATGCTACACCGTCGATATCACTAGAAATACTTCGAATTTCGTACTTTTTGTACAGTGAAAAAACTACACCTTACTCGAAACTAGCTGCACCATCATTAGAATTTCATAAAATGCAATAGCTGTTGCAACAAACAAATAAAACGTAATCAGTCAAGTGCTGAAGGAGCGTGGTACATTTGTGCATGCGCAGGCCAAACATCTAGGGTTTTTATTTTCGAAGATTCGAAGCAAGAAGATTAAATATGTCAGAATCAGTTTTACAATATGTTTAGTTTTGTACAACGGAACGTTACGAAATTCTTGTGCCTTGTGTTGTCAATGTCAAATAAAGCATGGCTGCCAGAGTTGTCAAGTTGAGCCAAAAACTGACAATTGACAAATGACAAATCAGTTACGTTTTCACTGCGAAGCTGGTGACATGTTGTTGTCATTGAAAAAGTAGTTTTAGCAGCAATATTTTTCGATTTGAATTGTTTATAACAGAAAATAAACTTATAGAGATATATTTTTAATAACTTTACATGAAAGGAACTTACTTTAAATTTTTAAAATGTGTAGTGAATAAATCGTGTCATTCTAGTTGCTAATAAGTTTTTGCAGTTTCAGTTCTGAGAAATTTGGATTTTATCATCTTTGGTTTTGGTGAGTAATCTTTTTTACTTGGTATGTTTCTTTTTAAACATTTTATTACGATAGGAAATCCACAAATATTGGCAATTTGTTGTAAACAGGTAAAAATACTATCGTTAATGGTCTAAAAAAATAATATATTTTTACGTTGTGCTATTTCAATTTATTTCAAATATAAATAATTTATGTGTAGTGCTTTTAAATGTTATCCTAAACAATATTATTTAAAATTGTACAGCGTATTAGGCTTATTAACTATATGTATGTATTAAATTCTGTTTATAACTTTGTTTAAGTAATAAAATATCTATCATCTTATTTTTTATATGCTCATTATTTTTAATATTTTATTTTATTATTTTATTAAAATGTATGTAAGTAAAGTAATAAAGTACAGAGAAACACATATGTTTTTGAAATAACATGATATTATTGCTTAAGAGAACAATAATTATGTTAATATTATTATAATATTTAACTTCAGTTATGGTGCAAAGCACTGTGCTTACTATTTGTAAAAGTGATATATTGATTCTTTATTTATTTAAATAATAGCTGCTAATAGAGATCACTATAAAAATTGACCAATAATATACATACCTTTGTTTCTTTAGTAAATTGCTGCTCTAATAAATTATGAGCAACACTGCATTCATTAAAACAATAAAAGTTAGTTGTCTAATGATCTGGACCAAAATCAGTCATAGGTATTGGGTAAGTACATCAATCATATTAAATTTACCAATAAACTAACCAAACATAACAAAATGTTATAAAGTAAACTAATGTAGTATATTAAAATATATAGTTAAATTTAGGATTCATGAATTCTTTTTTCACCATCCTATAAATTTTTTAAAATATAAATTACATTAATAATATCAAATCAAACAGAAAAATTGTTTTGAACTTTTACCCAAATATCAAATCAAATAATATTATAAAGAGGTAAAGTTTATAACTTTGTTTGTATATACGGGGTAATCTTCGCAAATACTGATCCGATCATGAAAATTCTTTCGCTAACAGAAAGCTACACTATTCAGGAGTGACTAGATAAAAGGAAAAAGATAAAAATATATAAAGATTTTAAATCAGCAGGATTTGAACCTGCGTCCTCTGACGTGCCGTGTCAACAATTCAATCTAATCAAGCATTATTATTTGCCTTAGAAATTAATTGGTGATTTTAAAACATTTATATTTATCTGATTTGCTGAAAATAGTGAGAGGGTATTGGAACATATCAAATTTCACCGTACCCTTCTTATGTGAAATGGATTATAACGCCCAACGAAGTGGGCACGGGTCGGCTAGTATCAAATATATTAAATGTTATTTGTAGTTAAAAAGAAAAGCAAATAGAAACTAAGTCAATTTATCTACATTACGCTATTAATTAAATTAAAATATAATTTGTATTAAGTAATTTACTAAAAAAGTTCTAATTTTAATTTATTAAAACCTTTATATTAAATAACTAGCTGCTGTGCCCTCGACTTCGCACTCGTGGAATTTAACAAAAAAGTTATTGTTCAGTTCATAGTTATAAAAAAAATCTAAAATAAAAGTAGCCTAAGTTACACCTTATTACATCAGCTATCTACCAGTGAAAGTCGTCAAAATCAGTCCAGCTGTTTCAGAGATTTGCCAGAACAAACAGACAGACAGACAGACAAAAATTGTAAAAAATGTTATTTTGGTATATGTACCGTGTATAAATCCATATGCATTTAGTAAAAAGCGGTTATTTTAATATTACAAAAAGACACTCCAATTTTATTTATTTGTATAAATGTAATACTCATCATATAAAAATATTTAAAAAAATCATATTAACACGTGGTTCAATAAGTCCCGAGACTAAGTACTAAAAAAAGGTCTTTTTTATAAAATTAATTTTTATTCATCAACATAGTCTCTTCCAAGAGCGATACAGTCCCTCCAACGCTTTTCTAACTTTTCTATCCCATGTGTGTAGAACGATTTGTCTTTGGCTTCAAAATAAGCCTCCGTTGCTGCGATAACTTCACTATTTGAGTCAAATTTCTTACCCTGAATAATTTTAAAAAAATAATTTTTTGAGGTCTGCAAACAGCCAGTAATCGCTGGGGGCAAAGTCTGGCGAATAAGGGGGATGAGGAAGCAATTCGAAGCCTAATTCGTTAATTTTGGCCATCGTTCTCACGGACTTGTGACAAGGCGCGCTGTCCTAGTGAAACACCACTTTCTTTTTGTTCATGTGAGGCCGTTTATCCGCAATTTAGTACTTCAATCGCTCCAATAAGCACATGTAATAGTCACTATTTATATTTTGCCCCTTTTCAAGGTAGTCGATGAAAAGTATTCGATGCGCATCCCAAAATATAGACGCCATAACCTTACCGGCCGATTTCTGAGTCTTTGGACGCTTCGGGCGGCTTTCACCAGCCGCTCTCCACTCCTCTGCCTGCCGATTGGATTCCGGAGTGAAATGGTATATCCAGGTTTCATCCATTGTTACATACCGACGTAAAAAATCCTTTTTATTATGATTCATCAGCGCCAAACATCGGTCTGAATCATTGATACGTTGTTCCTTTTAATCAGTTGTAAGCAAACGCGGCACCCACTTAGAAAAAAGCTTTTTCATGGCCAAATTTTTATGTAAAATAGTGAAAACACTACCAGCTGAAATCTTCACTATCTCGGCTATCTCTCGCACTTTTACCTTCCGATCTTCCAATACGATTTTGAGGACTTGGTTAATATTTTGTTGAGTCACTGCTTCATTTGGACGACCTGAGCGTTCCCCATCATTGGTGTCCATGCGACCGCGTTTGAAGTCGGCATACCACCGACAAATGGTTGCTTTAGAGGGAGCTGATCCTGCATAACATTTTATAAGCCATTGCTGTGCTTCAACGGTATTTTTTCCCATTAAAAAACAATGTTTTATCAACACGCGAAACTCGTTTTTTTCCATTGTATCGAAATTACAACCGTAGCGTCACTTAAATGTTTCAAAATCAATAATTTTATTGTTCCATTTTTAAAAATTTGACACATATTCTTGTATTGATAGCCAGTACTTTTTAAAAATCAAAAGAGTTTTTAATATATGCGCCATTTCCAGGTTAGTCTCGGGACTTATTGAACGATCTAGTATGTCATCATAATTATCGTGATAATACTTTATTATTTCCAAATACAAGACCAAATTATTAAATTACTAGCGACCCACTCCGGCTTCACACGGGTGCAATGCTGATACTAAATATAAAATAAATATTTGCAATCTAAGCCAAAAAATGTGTTTATTTACGATATCACATTAGAAAACTTTAAAACTATCAGTGTTCCTCTACTATATTATGCATATAAACCTTCCTCTGGAATCACTCTATTTACTAAAGAAAACTGCATCAAAATCCGTTGCGTAGTTTTAAAGATCTAAGCATATATACAGACAGAGAGACAGCGGGAAGAGACTTTGTTTTATAATATGTAGTGATTTATTTCAAAGAAAATTATATAATTCATCTAAAAAAAATACTCTCACTACACTCTCACCGAAACGCATCGTCGCTTGGCGTCCAATCGTCAGCAGCTTGCGTGCGAGGCACAGAGTACATTGTAATAGTAGGTGCGAGGCGATCCGGTGACGATACGGAGTTGATGTAGTGAACGCATACCCATACGCATAGTCCATAGAAAGAATACTAACCGCTCGAGGCGAGGCGGTGCTGGTCGGGTGCCGGGTGGGTCTAATGAGCAATGACCTTTATTCCTCCAAATATTACAGCAGTACAATAACCTCTAGTAGTCTATTATTTCAGGGTGCTGTAATTTTAATAGTTCACTGTAAACTATTAAACAATGACGATAAAGATAGATGGATAAAAAAACCATTGTTTATTGTATATCCTTTACCAAAAATCAATAATATTATATCGCTTCCCTTCAGCCTGTAATATCCCACTGTTGGGCATAGGCCTCTTTCCCCATGTAGGAGAAGGATAATATTATATACTAAAACATAATTAAGGGCCTATGCAAACCGCGTTTTTTAAACGCGCCGTCGACAGCGCGTTTGTATCGCGACATACGCGCGTTTGCATCGCGTCTGTATCGCGTCACACGCGCGTTTGCATCGCGTCTGTATCGCGTTTAAAAAACGCGGTTTGCATAGGCCCTTAATTTTAATTTCATCTATACCTTGATCTTGACATTATACATAGTGACCAGTACATACATTTACATAATTACCGTGATTACATTAACATGTGTATAGCAATTATTCTCCTACTTTGCTTAAATCGTATATTAAATACAAGAATAATTGATTATAAATTATTACTGTTTTAAAATTCAAAATCACAACTTTACAACTTACTTCACAGAATCATTTTAATTACACCTAAATGGTACATGTAATAAGGTGTTCTCAGTCTGTGTTTATTAAATAAAAAATCGTCCACAAGTAGACATATAATATGTAAGCTAATAAACAAGTTGCAGGCGCGCTGCCATATCGCGTATATAGAGAAACTAGCGTGCATTTTTTGTAATACCTCCGCTCCGTGGTATATGCCGGCGACAGTGCGCAGTAATTAGTACGTTAATCGCCCTAGCCGCAGCACTTGATGCAACTGCTTTTCCGAGAAGGCGATCAGCAGAGCTTGCGGAGAGGGGCGGCAAATTGCCGTCAGATATGTGTGCCGTTTGTCGGTAATTGCAAAAATCACCCGTCCATCACAGCGAGCTTTTGTTTACAGTTGTAGCCACACGAGCTGGCTTATTATGTATTAAATAAAGAATGACGAAATATTTTTAAAAATTCGCATTCGCGTTTGTAATGAATAAACTCAAAAATTACTGGACCGATTAAAAAAATTCTTTCACCATTTGAAAGCTTAGTTATCCCTGTGTAACATAGGCTACTTTTTATCCCGGGAAAATAATAGGTTCCCACGGGAAATTGTTTGCGCACACTGGTGAAAGCCGTTGAGCAGCTTGTAATAAATAAATAGAGTTGATAAAAAATCATTGCCATTACGATATTTTTTTTAGGAATTTAATGTCCGATTCGAAGAAATACGAACAAAGCCGTTTATTTAACAGTTCCTGTAAATTTTCTTTTGTGTTTCGTTAATCTTAAGCGACTCGTTATTGAATATTGCCGTTTTACGTACTTCTGCAAAAAAAGAACAAAGAAAACAGTTAAATCCGAGATAACACCGAGAAATATTTATGAAAAACAATAGTAACTATGTAACAGATAATCTTCTTTTATGAAATCCGTTACTAATCGTATTCGGCAGGTATTGCAATAACAAAAAATAATCTCTTGTCTAGTCAGAGACATACATAATTAAGAATGTCGTTTGCTACACTTCAATTCATGTATATAATTATGTACATAATAATAGTTATATAGTAAGAATGCAATTTTACACGTGCTATTGACAATATTTACCTACCTAATGTTATATGTAGCTTGTATTGCATTAGAGATATTTTTAATTGCATATTAAAAAACTTCTCTGCACCCAGCAATACATGTCCATTAAATAAAATACTATACATCAAACAAATTATTTCACAGCAAGTAATTATTAAAGCTAACATAAGAAATACATACTTCGAAAATTAATATCAATACTTAGTTGTTTGTATTTTTTACACGCTTTTTATTAGCTTCACCTGTATGTTTGTTAATATGTATGTTTGTAACCGACTCCTTTGGACTTCATTTCGACCCACTTCTAACGTTCAGATTTCATTTAAACTTGGTAGACTTATCGAGGACCGATGACAATACACTAATTTGATAAAATTATTCCATCATCCTAACGGCTTGGCACAATAATCAAGGCTTTTCTCGCTATCCCTTGGAATTTTCTAACGTTCAGACTTCAGATTCTCTACTTTTTAGTTTGGTCTATTTATAAAAGCGTGTTTTTACCCGACTGCCAAGGAAGGGCTATGTTTTTCGCGCGTATCTTGTATGTATGTATGTATGTAATATTCTTAATTACCTCATTTCTCTAGAAGCTGAAGGGATTTGCATAATTGAGCTATCGTTAGATTTGTCTTAGCATAAGTGTTCTTAGATAGGTGACATTTAAAAAAACAAACATGGCGGCTGTGCGAAGCCATTGTAGTTTATAGTTATAATGAAGAAATAATTTTTTTTTTAGAATACTATAATATGGGTATCAAATTAAAGGGCTTAATACAAGGATTTCAAAAATGTATATTATGATTATTATTACCGTAATAATAATTAAAAAATACAATAAGAAAGTTTAAAAAATGTTGACTTTGCTCTTTCCCATGCCTAAGGCAAGCAAGATGCGAGCCGAGCTTCTTCCTCGCCTCCTAGGCAACCTTTCCCATAAAAAAAGAATGATCAACTTCGGACTACTCTGTAAAAAGTTATACTCGGTCAAACATAAAAATGATATGTACGTGGCAACTTTAGAACAGCCTCATTTTTTTTCGTCGTTAATAAATTAGATACTTAATCAACCACATGATATAAACTATTTTAATGAATTGAACCGATTACGTAATTTCTCTAACTAAAAAGACATAAATAAAATAATAATTAAAATAAAACAAAAAACCCGCCTGCATAAAAAATAAGTAATAGAAAATGAACTGAAAAGACTGGAACAAGATAAAAATTCAAAATTACACAAAGCTAGCGAAATAAATCGAAACAATATCAAATATTATGTACTATTATTTACACTTAAAAATATCAATACGGTAGTCCTTCAAAATTTTATGGAACATCGTACAAAATATGCAGTCGGAGACATGCACAAAGAGAGAATGATTCGACTTATTCTTCAATTTCATGTCTCCGACTGCATATTATGTACGATGTTCCATAAAATTTTGAAGTCTTTTCAGTTCATTTTCTATTACTTATTTTTTATGCAGGCGGGTTTTTTGTTTTATTTTAATTATTATTTTATTTAGTTTTTTTTAACTAAGTATGTATTTTATTTCTCAGATGTTAGACAAAAAATTGTTCTGTACTCAGTTATACTATTTTCATATCAAATATTATACTGCTGATACTTTTATTTTAAAATCAAAACGACTGTATGTTTGTATGATAAATATGAAAACATTACGTATTGAAATACGTTAATCTCAAAAGTTAAGCAGTCTGATTTATATATAATGCTTTTGCGTTAGAGTCTGTTTATATCATTGGTAATAAGCTATAAAAGTTAAACACTATTATGAGCTATGGCCATAAATGTCCACTAATCACTAATCGTTTAAGTACAGAACCAGAAACCTTGCATGAGACATATTTAGTTATTAGTGTTTACGTTATTAGGTAAATATTTTAAAACCATAATCAGAAATCTGTTGATTGAGAAAATAACGACAAAAAGTTATTAGGTACTTTTGAATGATATTATTAATATTTTATAAATACCGTCTAAAGATGCTATAGGTGCATTTATTGTTGTTTTACAAAGACGCAAATAATTAACTTTATATAATTCACGGCTTGCAAACAATTTAAACTTAAACTACAAAAATAAAATAAAAACGAGCGAGCTTTAGTTAGACCACACGACTGAAGTAAAACTTAGCTTACTTAGTTAACTCTCTCTTTTCTATCTTCACTAATTTATATCTCCCTCTCAACACGTATTCACTACCTTACTCCAGTTCTTAGTCAAGCGTGCGTAAATAAGTTTTACTTAAAAAAATTGTTAATTCAATTAATGCATATTATTGCATTGCACAAGCTATAAAAAACGAGTGCGCTTTAGACCACACGACTGAAGTAAAACTTAGCTTACTTAGTTAACTCTCTCTTTTCTATCTTCACTAATTTATATCTCCCTCTCAACACGTATTCACTACCTTACTCCAGTTCTTAGTCAAGCGTGCATAAATAAGTTTTACTTAAAAAAATTGTTAATTCAATTAATGCATATTATTGCATTGCACAAGCTATAAAAAACGAGTGCGCTTTAGACCACACGACTGAAGTAAAACTTAGCTTACTTAGTTAACTCTCTCTTTTCTATCTTCACTAATTTATATCTCCCTCTCAACACGTATTCACTACCTTACTCCAGTTCTTAGTCAAGCGTGCATAAATAAGTTTTACTTAAAAAAATTGTTAATTCAATTAATGCATATTATTGCATTGCACAAGCTATAAAAAACGAGTGCGCTTTAGACCACACGACTGAAGTAAAACTTAGCTTACTTAGTTAACTCTCTCTTTTCTATCTTCACTAATTTATATCTCCCTCTCAACACGTATTCACTACCTTACTCCAGTTCTTAGTCAAGCGTGCGTAAATAAGTTTTACTTAAAAAAATTGTTAATTCAATTAATGCATATTATTGCATTGCACAAGCTATAAAAAACGAGTGCGCTTTAGACCACACGACTGAAGTAAAACTTAGCTTACTTAGTTAACTCTCTCTTTTCTATCTTCACTAATTTATATCTCCCTCTCAACACGTATTCACTACCTTACTCCAGTTCTTAGTCAAGCGTGCGTAAATAAGTTTTACTTAAAAAAATTGTTAATTCAATTAATGCATATTATTGCATTGCACAAGCTATAAAAAACGAGTGCGCTTTAGACCACACGACTGAAGTAAAACTTCTTTAGCTCCATCTAACTTATATCTATCTCCCTCTCAACTTCCTTTCGCCTCGTCCGATCACACTTTTCGTAACGTTCTCGTCACGCATTCACCAGCTTACTTCCCAAGTGAAGCGTGCGTAAAGAAGTTTTACTTCAATAATCTTTTTCTCGAAATCAATTTTGTTCATGCGATATTACCACAGAAATAGTAATTTAATACCATGGTATTACTATTTCTGTGGATATTACCTATGAGCGTTATATCTATATACTTAATATATAAAGCTGAAGAGTTTGTTTGGTTGTTTGTTTGTTTGTTTGTTTGTTTGTTTGAACGCGGTAATCTCTGGAACTACTGGGCCGATTTGAAAAACTCTTTTAGTGTTAGGATAGCCCATTTATCGAGGAAGGCTATAGGCTATGTGTCATCACGCTAAGACCAAGAGGAGCGGAGTCCACGCCGACGAAGTCGCGCGCAGAAGCTAGTATATAATAAACGCGTAATGAAGGTACACGTGCTTTGTAACTTTCCATATAAATCAATTTCTAATTGAAATCATCAACGTGGACCGTATCAACACTTAAATATTTAATCGTATATACACAATACATGTAACATGTAATACAATAAATAATCTATTAGTAGTGTGAAATCTTTGAAATAGAAACTGAGTGATTTATTTTAAACGTTTATGTATGAAAAGATACAATTTTCTATTATCAAAGCAGACAGGTCAATACACTACCCTAACAAGTTGAAATTGTTTACGTTACAGCTAATAATGCATTGTGCTATTAATCAGAAATTTGATACATATTACACTGAAAGCGTTATTTTAAACGAACGGTGATGCCAATAAAATAATATTTATTTATCACTATTAATGAGAATTTTAATTTTTAACTAGCTTCTGCGCGCGACTTCGTCGGCGTGGACTCCGCTCCTGTTGGTCTTAGCGTGATGATATATAGCCTATAGCCTTCCTCGATAAATGGGCTATCTAACACTGAAAGAATTTTTCAAATCGGACCAGTAGATCCTGATATTAGCGCGTTCAAACAAACAAACAAACAATCAAACAAACAAACTCTTCAGCTTTATTATATTAGTATAGATATTACACGATATAAACATAACTTGCGGTAGAAACGTTAGACTTTCCCGGTAAACTAGTCACTTTCAAAATTACAACATTCCCGGAATTACAGTTTAGCTGGAATTTTGTCCTGACATCTAGGTTGTTATGTCCTGTCTTTATGCCTTTTATAGAGGTTTTTGCGTTTTATTTTTTTAGCGCGCCAAACTACATTGGTAAGGTCTTGCGTATGTCAGTCGGCACTTGTTTCTCAAGTTAAGTTTACATTTAACAAATAATATAAGTTCTTATATACATATATGTAATTTTAACATTTTTTCTTTAGTTTAAAAGGTAAGGAGCTTGTTTTAATCTAGTTTTTATGTAGCTTAACTTTTATATGGCTATGCAGACCATTGAATTCATTTATATATACATACATATGTATAGGTAAATGAATTCAATTTTCTACTGTCTATAGTTTTGAAACTGATAGTGTGGCGTTCAAAGATTAAATTAAAAAGTTAGTTCAAATGCTATTTATTTCTTTTACTATATTGTTCTTACGTTTCGTATGTTTTATAATACCTGTATATTAACATACCTCGAATCAAAACAAAAATTGCCAAAATCAAAATAGCATCAAAATTTTGACTGTATATTATTCTTCAATTAATCATCACTTCAGCCTATCACAGACAACTGTTGGACATAGGGCCCCACAAGTTCGCGCCCGACATTATGACGCGAACTCATGTGTTTTGCCCATAGTCACCACGCTGGGCAGGCGGGTTGGTGACCGCAGGGCTGGCTGGCTTTGTCGCACCGAAGACGCTGCTGCCCGTCTTTGGCCTGTGTATTTCAAAGCCAGCATGGATGGTTATCCCGCCATCCGTCGGCTTTTTAAGTTCCAACGTGGTAGTGGAACTGTTTTATCCCTTAGTCGCCTCTTACGACACCCACGGGGAGAGGAGGGGGTGGCTGCATTCTTTAGTGCCGTAACCACATAGCACCCGTAACCACACAGCACTTCAATTAATCAATTTTTGTAATAATACCACCGAATCGCCATGTAGATTCTACTAAAATCTAAGTATTTTATGTGAGTGTTTTTTTACTATGTACCTAATCTTTTAAGTTTATGAGCTTTCAAATTAACAAATGAACTTAAAAACGTTACAACGAATGACTGTACAAAAGGAGTAATAAAATTATAAGGAAGACATTAAAGTAGTTCAAATAGTTACACATAACTAAATAGTAAATAAGTAAATAATAATTTTTATGTCAGTACGAAAATTTTTCTTTAATATTTGTGCAGGTGAAATTTAGACAATTATTTGTTGTAGTAGACTAGTATGTCTACTTTGGAATAGTAGACATACTAGTCTACTATTCCAAAGAAAGTAAATAAAAACCGCTACTATTGTTAATTTATTATAATCTATGGACTTTCTTTAATAACGACACAATTGCCTTTTCCGGTTCGGACTTCTTAGTAAATGAAACAATTAGTATTGTCAATTCTAAGTAAAGGTTACCGTTCGTAAACGTCTAACGATGTAAAACTATGACGAGCTTTAAGCTTAACCTTGTGTATATATTTATTATTTCTACGAAAATGTGTGAGGAAAGTAGGTTGTATTGACAGTTTATCTATACTTCTATACTAATTACTAATATAAAAATAAAAAAGAAGAAATGAAATATTAGAAAAGAGAGATAAAGAAGAAAGATTTGATTTGTTGTTTATTTGTAGTGGATTAACTCAAAAGTAACAGACCGATTTTAAAAATTCTTTCATCAGTAGAATGCGAAAACCGATCAGCCGAAATCGTGTAATCCATGCAGGTGAAGACGCGGGAGGAATGGTACTTGCCAAAAGATTACGTGCGTAATAGTTTAAATCAATGTATTTTTAATAGTATAATCGTGAAAGAGTAATAGATATCCATCCGTCGTCACAAACTTTTGCGTTTGTCGTTCGAGTATATTATGTTTATTTAATGATTTACAATGACTGCGTAATTCATTTGTCAATGGACTAACAAGTGTCTAAAGAACTCTGTAAACAGGATTCCAAATTGGTAATAAGTTTTTTGAACGCAGTAATTAATAATTGATTTTAATTCGCAGGATGTAAATCCACCATGTGGGTTTTCTTGGTGCTGGGTGTGGTGACGAGCGCGTCTCGAGCGCTCGCCTTCGGCTACTGTTCCACTAATACGTTCCAGACGAACTCCTCATCAATGCATTTCAGTAAAGAGCCAATCCCATACGAGTACGGCTTCCAGGACAAGTTCAAGAGCATTCACTGCTGCGTGAAAGGATACAGGAGCATAGAATGGTGAGTGTTTTTCTATAATCCGACTATTAGCTGAGTATTTCTCACGAAAGATGTACATGTAACGAAAAAGTTGTTATGAAATATCATAACGAAATAGTTTACAAAGTAACGAAATAGTAAACTAAAGCTAAGTGTGCATGAGTGCTTTAATAAAAGTGCAGGGAATAAGGGAATTAATTAAAAACATGTTTTTCATTATAGGTGCACTTATTATTAGCTGAAATCAAAATGAAATATTCAAATTAAAAGACAGGAAAAAGAAAAAGTTTTAACCGAAAAAAAACTGAATTAAAAATAAACTGCGTCTTCTATATTCATCAGGGAAAGACTGCCCTCTTTTTCGACCAATTCAATTTTTAAAAATTACGTAAAATCAAACCAATATCCTTTAAATAAATACACCCTTACTGGCGGCGGAGCACATACATCTCTCCAAAGTTGAGCGGCTTAGGAGTACATAAAAGACGAACAAACGAAGCAACACACTTGTTTCTCCATAGACACATTTTGCCTATTTTTGGTGAGATTAAAAGCAATAATAGACTTTTATTCTACGAGTTTTGCAACTTGTCAGAAAAAACATCAACTACCCGTGCTTTTTGGACTGATCAGCTGATTATCTTGTCGTTAAATAAAAGTTATTGCTTTTTACCTTACTAAATAAGAAGGCAAACAGATGTCAGTTTAGAACTCCGGTAAATAAATAAAAAACTACGCAGTAATATATATGTCAATGGTCTACACCCAGCTTTATAACATACTATTTGGTTACGTGACGAAAAACAACGAAACAGTAAGAGGAAATAAAACTCAATAACCTCTAAAAGAAGTAGATTTTTATCCATAATGAATTTGAAGAATGTAATTCACTTTAACAATTATCCTAACATACATTTTTATTAACTTGATATACAATTAAGAAGTATTTACCCCGTAAAAAGTATTTTTTTTCTCTCGTATCGAAATAGTAAAACAGCCGGCGCACTAAGAGAATCTAGTTTTTGACAGAGAAAAAATATGGCCTTGACATTTACCATCGTCCAATAGGGACGCTTTTAGAGTTGTCAGTACAAAATACTACAGATTCGTTCAGAAATTAAAGAAATTACTGAGAAATGGCGTGACTAAAGAGTACGTGACTAAAAAGTAAAAAAGGTGAGACATTTTGTTTATCGCGTGAAACGCAATTATTTTAAAGAAAGCAGGATACAAGCATCTCTGAACCTTAAACCAGATTATACGAAGGTGCTAATTACAGAAAATTTGAACGTTAGACATACGTCATGTAGTATTTTTTGAAGCGGAAAAGTCGTTGGTACCCATTGAGACAAAAAGATTTTGTATGGAAGAGTAAATCATGATAGTGACAACTTGAAGCGTTACACAATTTTATGAAGTATTTTAGGTCCCTGCAATATCTAATCCTAATCAGGAGTATATTTTCTTCATCCCTTCGGAAATATTTTACAAGAAGTTTCATCGTTTTATTTTAATATTTTGACTCAAACTTTTGAGACATGATTTTTTCACAAATGTACATCTTTCGTGAGAAATACTCAGCTAATCGAAATTTCGCTCACGATGTGACTGCGTTGTAAAACATTCGTTGAACAATGCACAGTTGTTGAACGACAATCATAAAAACTCTTGGAAATTTTGTCCGTTGCGTTCGCGAATAAAATTATAATTGCCTTTGTGGCGTCAATGACTGGGCACCATGGGTACTACACACACTACGATCACTCAAATGCCTTCAAGTACCGATCGGAAGAATGCTAACAACGTGAGCGATACAAGCAATCTTAAACATACCTTTTTTATACATAAACTAGGTACTTCTATGGTAAATTATATGACTTGCAAAATACAGCCTTTTTTAAAGCTTACACGGGAAGTTCTAATAAGTAATTTCATATGAACGAACTACATTTCGCGCACCCACTAGCACTTCTATTTTCGAGGTACAATAAAAAATATTTCCTTCTATTATTTCTTTCAATTAATATCGGACTTCGTGGAATCGTCCGCTAGCGTCGTTTTATTCGCTTCTTTAATATTGGTACGTAATTGTTTTCCTGGGACGCTCCTACGAACAGCTATGTATGTGTTTACAACCAGTTTTCACATGGTGTTTACGTTGATTATGTATTTACGTATGCAATAATTATTATACCGGGTCAGTTTATTACTTATATTAATTGACATAAACATATTTTCTCATACTTTTATGATACGATCATAGCTATGCATAATGTGCTTGCTGTCTTCAGGTGTTATAGATAACACACAATCATAAGACAAGCAGAATAATTTCCATTTAGCAGTCTGGCCCTGAGATTAGATCCTTAAAGTGATGTTGTTTTTTTTTTACAATCACAGCCACAATTACGCAATTATAATCGACACGGAACTATAAATTCTATCTATAGGCAAAGAATAAGCGCATTTCGTTGCGCTGGCGGTGAGCGCAGCTTATAATAAAACATTGCTTTATTGCACCTGCGCAAAAACAGGCGAGCTTCCCAGAAGCGCTGATTGCTGCTTCACTGGACATTGCTCGATTCGACGCCCACGCCAGCTCCTTCCACGTAACGCGTTCCATCTGTGACAATAATGTGCACTTTGTTCATAAACTCTATAAGTTAATATAGCATTACCGAGAACACCTGAAACAATTGAGAAGGATATAATTTGTTAACATCTTACGCTCGAACGCTGTGTCATCTCATTCAACGTTTATTAACAAGCTTTGGCCCGCGGTTTCACACGTTAATTTGAGAAAAAATGGAAAATGTAATAAAATATTATATAGCCCTATTATAAACGGGCTATCCAACACAAAAACTATGTATTTCTCATTTCTAATCAAAAGTTCTTGAAATTAGCGCGTACAAACAAAGTGTTATAATCACAGAAATCTAAATAGTGGTTATAATATTCGTATAGATATCGGACATCTTTCAAATTTGAATACTAAATATTCGTTGTTGTTTTAGTTTTAGGTGGTTGATAAGCGCGCCATCGCGTATCTTTATCAGATCTCTTTGTAACGATTAAAAAAATGTTACCTCGCACGCGAAAGGTTTCAAGCCAACGTCCAGTATTTTAACACTCTTACAAACGAGTAAAAAATCTGAAGAAATACGTTTCTTGTATGGGACAGAATTTTTAACACGCTTTTATTAGCTTGACCTGTATGTATGTATGTAACGGAATCTTTGAACTTCATTTTCACCTACTTCTAGGAGTCTGATTAACTTGGAAATTTGCACAGGGGTCAAGGGCCGATGACAATACAATATAACACGCTTTTTTTTAATTGTCGTCTTGACACTAAAAATTCAGAAAATAAATTATAGTTTAAAAAAACTAAAAAAACACGCTTTAATAGCAATCGAACTAAAAAGTAGAAAATAATTAAGTGAAAAAGCGTGGCTTTGAATTATAAAGCTCCTAGTTATACACAATTCGTAAAAAAAATCTTTCTTTCTATTACGACGAAGACGCAGCAGCAGCATTGTAGAACGGACGAACAGTAAATAACAAAAGCCGTCATAGACGAGACGTCATAGGAGATCCCTAAATATAAAGTAAACGTGTTGCAATATTTTGTGAAATGTCGGCTAAAAGTTGTACGCGTTCTAGGTATTACTCAAATGACACACCTAGTGCCTGGATTTCTACGTTTCACTGAAAATAGAAATCGTTATATTCATTTCCTCACACTTTCCTCAGACTTTCACTCCTGAAATATGTCATTGCTGTTATAACAACTAGCGTCAGTCGAGAAAATTTATCAAGTAGTAGGTAAATAATAAGTATTGTGCCAATGTATTGAATTAATTTGCGTGACTCACAGCATTTGTGATATGAAACTCTAAGCCGGCGGGCCAATGGATTATGTCATTATCCACTTGTTGTAACTTGCGAAATTGCAATGTATAAAATCATCATGCTAGATAGACACTTCTAAGAAATGAATGTGGTTTGGCGCGAGGCTTTTTTATAATAAGTTCGGTTCCGGGGTCGTGGACATACCAGGCGGTTCATAAAAAGTCTTTAATACATTAATTTGTTCTAACTAGTGCACTTTAACTTTAACAATTTTAATTGTCCTCGTTGTGTAATTTCAAAATTAAGGCACAAAAATATTTAAAGGCGCATTTACTATATTAGAATTTGTCATAAGTAGATGACGCAATCGATTTATTAACCCGGCGTCATGGGGGTTGGGTCTGTGAGACCCGTCACATTTTGTATTACTTGTAGTTATGTTAATATCGGTGCGACGTTGCTGTTCTTCTCAGTAGCTGGATCTGTTGAGTTGTTCTATACATCGCAGGTAAGAAATTATTCGTGCGACAGCCGCAGCGAGAGTTACACGTGCTCAAATTTGAAAAAGGTATGTGAGACCCATCCCCGCAGTTAGTGTAACAATTTCGCGCCATTTTGTATACGTATCATTTTAATTTTTTACCGTAGATTTATGCTTATATTTCCGTTTTTTTGTTGTTGTTTATAATTTAAGTTGCAAACATATAGTTTAATGTATTTTATTTGTGTTTTTTGTAGGTACTTAGTAAAAAATGGACCGAGAATAGTTTTTTTAGAGATTTGGTTTTCAAAAGGATATCACACTAGTTGTTCATGTGCCTAAAACAAATAAAATAGTGTTGCTGATGTCTAGCCAATACCACAACGATGCCATTGATGAAACAACCGGAGAGCAACGCAAACCTGAAATAAATACGTATTACAACAGAACGAAATGTGGTGTGGATGTAGCTGACGAGCTGTGTGCTACATACGACGTAAGTCGTAATCCTAAAAGGTTGCCATTGACGATGTTTTATGTTTCATTAAACATAGCCGCAATTAGTGGCCCAATAATAAATAAAATGAATAATAATTGTTCAAAAACAAAACGAAGGTGATTTATAAAAAACCTGGGCCTCGGTTTTGTCATGGAACATCTAAAACTTCGTCAAAATATATCAGTCCTTCCACGTGAGGTGCGACGAAAAATTGTAAAATTTGTAGGTGAGTCTTCAGGGGAATCTCCGGCAAAAAAGGCTAATGTTCGCAAAAGGTGTCATCAAGAAATACCGTAAAACAAATTACACCCGCGAGAGTTGCAGCAAATATTTTAGTTTGAACATATTGTACCTTTCTGTGCTGACTGTACCAAAGATAATGATTCGGAGCAATTATTTTTTATTTTCTTCAAACGGTAATCAAGTTTTCTACAAAAAAGTGCCATTAAAACATTAATAGTGTTTGTTAATTAACAATAGAGTTACATTTAAGTAGATGAGAAAGATTTTGTTAATATTTGTGGTTTTTTTTAATGATCTAATAAATATGATTAAAGCATGATATTACATAATAGTTTTTATTTATTTATTTACTTCATATATCTAAAAAACCAAATACAGACAAATATTATCTTTTTCATTTATAGTGTTTAAATAACTGATATATAATAAACGGGTCTGTGAGACCCACCCCAACGTCCGTGTAACATTTTTCCACCCCCATGACGCCGGGTTAAAAACAGTAAATGTACGCAATAATGCTATATCTTTTTGTTTTATATATAATATTTGTTACCAAGTACCTACTGATTATGTTGCAATTAGTATCTATTATTAAAATATTTCAGAAGTTAATTACTAAAATTATAATTAAGAATTATAATAATTTTACCGCGGTATTATAACATCAACATACGTACGTCATTATTAAAATGCTTATACATACAAATATATTATTGACTCGCTTACGAACATGTTAGTTTGTTTGCCGGCAGCAATTCTCAGAAGATGCTGTAACGATTCTTTAGCGACTGTCTTTTTTTCTAATCGAATTTTCCATGATCTAGTCTGACGAGAATAATTGTCAGGCGGAAATTGAATAAACGCTAATTAAACCGTTACGTGGTGTAGTGTGGTTTAAATTTATAATTGATTTAATATTTAACTTAATTTAATAGTTTTTAATATTTTTAGTTTTATAACAATTACGTATTATGTAATTAAGTTTACAATTTCCGAATAAAACTCCACGTTTTATAGACAAACCAAAAGGAAGAGTTGTATTCGAGATGACCCGTTGATAATCGAGAATATCATCACTAGTCCTCGTAAATCTAAACTTGTTGGTCTACCCGGGAATTTATTTTATTACCCCACTTTTACTTTCTTGACTTCTTAACTTGTATCAAATATATTATCCAGTTTTTTACTTTTGCTTTCAGAAATCTTGCATATAATTATGTTAATCTGGTGACATGATACTCTAGTGTGTGATCTATCTTCATTCCTTTTCTATACCTTTGATTTAATTATAAATATTGCTACCGCGAATCACGATGTTATCTCGTTTCGCGTTCGCACATGTTAAAATTCAAAACACTTTTTTTTTTGCAAACTTATCAAATTCTAATCTATCAACGTGACTTTTTTGCGCGTCGTCGAGCGAAATCGGCTCGCTGAATTTCCAATAAGTACGAAACTAGTTTGACGAGTACCGTAAACCGTTGTGTGTCGTTATGGTTGACAAAAGGGCTCGGTGAGTACCTGGCCGGTCGCGGCCCGTATCTGCGAAGGTATCGCACGTCGCAAACCTGTATTGTGGCGGTTCCCGGAAGGCTCTTTGTTGCGCACCGCGGCCCGTTCCCCTCTTCGCCTCGCTCCACGACTTGCATCACCCGCGCAGCCTCATGCATCTAGCTTTGTGTCCTCCATGAGAATTCATCTGTTTCTGTGTTGGCTTACATCTTTACAGTGGTGTCTGTCATTTTTGGTATCATTTTATTTTAATGCTTTTTTTTTTAAACATTTATCACACTTATCATAAGGAAACATTTTGTGCAAATACTGAGTAACTCAAATAAAATTATGCAATGAATTTTTTACAATTTATAAAAATTTTATCGTCAATTTTGACATTTAAAATCAATTCTGATGACTTATAAATTTGCAATCATAAAGAAAATCATGTAAATTAATAAAATGATGTAGCTACGGCTAATTCTTTTTGCCTTCCTGCTCTTATCTCTGACGTGTCAATAAAGGTGTTCCCAGTGGTCGTTTTAAATTCAATACAACTAATGAAGTGGCTATAAAACATACAAAACATCCAAAGGCGTCCCACTGCTTCCTAACACGAAAAAAAAAACGAATCTTGTCTTGACATGTTAAAACGACTCGATTTGTTGAACCGATTATTTTAAAGCTGTTCTTTAAAAGTGGCCGCCCTACAGGTAGATTGTTCGACAGTCGCATTTTTTAACAAAACATTTATTGTTTTTAGATTTAAGATTTAAAACGATATCAACCGCATTATAGTTAATTAGATGTAAGAACGTTGTAATTGGAAGTGATAAAGTGTATTAACGTATAATTTTAAGTATATATATTTTGCAAGACATAGGCAAGTAGAAAGGAACTGTTCATGTAGTTTCAACACATAAAATCTGTCTTCATAACAAGAAATGACGCACCTATTGTAAATGTGTAGGTATTAGAAAAATACATAATATTATACCTCCCTTAGCCGTACTATAAACATGTTTCCTTACTATGAATCTTCATAAATCTTGTATTGTTTTGAACTCCCTTGAAATGTCGTAAAAAGTCAAGTTAAATGGTACCTGCGCACACACAGGTATTTGATCAATCTAGCTGGCCAATATACAAATTTCTAGCACTACCCCCGTTAAAAAATAACGGGTTGTTATCGAAGGTAGATAGTTCCTTTATGCTACGCCATTGTTAATAGATCACTACCGCGCGTGATTAGCACAAGGGTCGGTTTGTTATCAGAGGTTATTTCGAGTATCGGTTTTGATTTGTTCTTTGTGTGCAAAAACAATTTATAAAGTGTGTTTAACCTGATATTGTGTAGTGTAAATCAATATTGGACTATGGATTCAGAAACGTCAGGTAAATACCTTTATTTTCATATACTTATTGTTAAAATACTACCCCGAAAGCTATTTTTTTTCTTCAATGTAAAACATGTCCTAATTAGGTTTTTTTTTCTGAAAATTATTTAAATTCAAAGGATTTTGTAATACTGTAGGGTTAGATAGGGTTGTCTTGTAAAGACTTAAAAAAAGTAAACTATATATACTTCCTAAGCTATGTTAAATCAAGGGCCACCTAAGACCAACTTTTGATTTATGGGTATTTAAAGTCAAGTAGTCCGAAAAAGTAAAAAATAACATTTTACAATAGGTGTGTTTTTATTATTTTAGGCTCGTCTGGCATACGTAGAATAACTCGTAGATAAATATTTGATGTCATGAAGACTCAAAAAGACCTGGATATTAACGGGAAATTAGAATATGCCGAAAATTATTTAATTTCATTAGATTTGTATAGTGAGGACGATATCAAGGAAATAAAAAGTAAATTTGCAATTGTTAAGTCAGAATTTAAGCGAAGATGGTTACCCGTGAAATCAAGAATAGAACTTTTCGAAAAAATAATGACAAATGGCTAAATGGAGTATTTGACATGCCGGAAAAACATTCAAAGGTCGGACGGCCACGGAAATCTTTTGAAGATGCTAGCGAAAGAAGCAAGAGACGCAAGACTGAGGAACTTCGATTATCTGGTAGTCCTGATAAAATTATCTATGCCGCTCAAATGGAATTAAGGGCTAAAGGACAGAGAAACGCATCAAATATCCTAAAGGAAATATCGGAAAATCAGGATCGTGCTCATGAATATGTAAAAGCAGTTAAAAGTCCGAATACAGCCCAGTCGCAAAAATCTCCTGAAGAAGCTCTCAAAATGTTTGTGAAAGCCAATTTAACGGTTTCCCAATATGAAATAATCAGGGAAACAACTGGAAACCTTCCATGTTATTCGGTACTACAAAAATACAAAAATATATGTTATCCTCCCAGAGAGTCAATTCACGTATCTGAAGATTGTGCAGAAGTTAAGTTGCAAGCCGTCATTGATCATACTGCAGAAAGACTCCTAAAGTATTTGGAAGAAGTGTTAAGTACCTTAAAAGACAACGAGTGCAATACGCTTAATATGATATGCAAATGGGGCTGTGATGGATCGCAACAGGCACAATATAAACAAAAATTCGAAAGTGATAGTGGCTCAGACGCCCACATTTTCATTACTTCATTTGTGCCTTTGCGTATAACATATGGAACTGATAAGATCCTGTGGCAAAATCCAACTCCATCATCTTCTTATTATTGCCGACCTATCCGTATAAGATTTATTAAAGAAACTACAGATGTTACGAATGAAGAAATTAAATATATTGAAAATGCAGCAAATAACTTAAGACCTACTTCAGTGACACTAGGTTCAAGAGATTATGAGATGAAATGTAACATGCTGCTCACAATGGTAGATGGGAAAGTGTGTAACGCAGCTACAGGGACCAAATCTACGATGCGTTGCTACATTTGTGATGCTACATCCAAAGATTTTAATGACATCTCAGTATCAAGACCAGTTAAAAAAGAAAATTTGAGATTCGGGTTATCCATTCTACATGCTAGGATTCGGCTTTTTGAAAGTTTGTTGCACATAGCCTATAAACTTCCTGTACAGAATTTGCCCGCGAAGTCAGAATCAGACAAATTACTAATAAAACAAAACAAAGAACGAATTCAAAATGAATTTAAAACGAAACTGGGACTTAAAGTTGACTATCCTAAAGCCGGCTTTGGCAACTCTAATGACGGGAATACTAGCCGCAGATTCTTCGAAGACCCTGAATTGGCGGCAGAGATAACGAAAATTGATGTAACACTCATAAAACGATTTAAAATTATTCTTGAATGCATATCGAGCGGTTTTAAGATCAACAAAGAAAGATTTGATGCTTATGCGAAAGAAACGGCAGAACTGTACATAAAGTTATATAAAAGACATCCCATGACTCCGACTTTGCATAAAATTTTAATTCACGGCTCGGAAGTAGTTGAACATGCTCTGTTGCCAATAGGTCTGCTATCAGAGGAGGCAGCAGAAGCGAGGAACAAGCATTTTCGGGAATATCGTCAAAATTTCGCAAGGAAGTTTAGCAGAATCGATTGCAATACTGATGTTATTCACAGGTTGCTGTTGACATCAGACCCCTTAATTTCAGCAGACAGAAAAATAGTAAAAAAGAACAAAAAACCATTCATGCCCGAAACCCTGGAGCTATTAATTTGCGAGGATGAAAATTAAATACAATTAAATTAATCATGTTTTAGTAGCTACTAATGATATTTGGTCATGTTACATATGTATAAAATAACATTTTATTTGTGTATTTTCATTTAAAAAAAAAACTAATAGTTAAGCAAAATTTTCATTATAATTGTTGTATTCATTTTTTTATTTTTTTATTTTTAATACTATTTTTGTATATTATATTATGTATATTTCAATTGAAAATTCGTTTTTATTTTAAATTTAACCATATACCATTGAAATTAATTGTTTTCGATCGAATTTAAACCATAAATAATTTTGGCCAGCTAGATTGATCAAATACCTGTATGTGCTGCGTTTAAAACAATTAAACGTTCGAACCAGAAAAACATTCCATTCTTCTATTTCTATCGATTGTTATTCGGCGTTAATTTTGTTACTGTAACTTGGTCGATGATTGCCGGCGCAGTTGAGATGCTTCGTTAGTGAGAGGCGTTGATTTGAGTTGGTTGTTTCTGTTCATTAACAAGAGTCCCTCGTGGTTTACATGTATTTATTGTTATTAGTGTATCTTATAAAGAACCGCTCTGGTGTAGTGGTGCGGGTAATCGCCTAAAACACCGATGCGGACGGTTCGATTCTCACTTGGGATGGATATTTTGTATTTGTATAAATATTTCTTTCCGTTTTAGATGTCTGTCCTTGTGGGTCCCCCCACCGTGTCTTGGAGAGCACGTTAGGCCATCGGTCCTGGTTGTTATCACGAACGCCTGATAGCGATCGTTATACTCGTAGTAGGGGAACATATCCGCCAATCCGCAGTGGAGCAGCGTGGTGGATTAATCTCCAATCCTTTTCCTACATGGAGAAAGAGGCCTATGCCCAGCAGTCGAATGTTACAGAGTGAATAGCCGTATCTTATAAATAGTATATTGTTGTTTTAGTTTCTTCTCAATAAGCAATATTTCTTTAATCTGTTGAAATTGCCGGGAAGTAAATACTGTTGTAAATATAGAATTAATTGCTTTAATGTTTAGTTGTTGTTTCATAATTTTGTTTACTCTTAAAATTTAACACTATATCTAATAATGACCACAAAGTAAAAATATTACAAAACTTTATTATTTGAACAGGTAATTTAAGAGATTGCAAGAGATTGGAAAACTGCTAATAAAACAATTTTATCCATCTAAAAACACGGCAACCTCAATTTTTTATTACTGTTTAAAGATCATTACTTATTAGTTATTACTGTTTAAATGCGAGTACTGTTTTAAATTTGCCAATTATTCATTCTAAATAAAAGGTAACATAAAACTCCAAGAATCGATTGGTTATCGACACTTAAGATTCAGACTGTCATGAAGCGCAGGTAAATCGGAGAATGCAATAAACTCATTGTTATTATAACAGTTGCTGCGTTCACAATGGTAATACCTTTTATTTATCTCAGGTATGATCTTTGACAGTTCTCTGTCCTCCCCACTTTAACCTTAATACAATAGCATTGTTAAGATTTTTTTAACGAATACACAAATGTGTGTGTGCGTGTGGACAAAAAGTTATTCAGTGTTAGGGGTAGTCAATTATAAATGAATTATAATGTATTGTTTTTTTTTGTCAATGGAAGCAATAGTGGACACGTGATAAAATAAATATTTGTTTTGTTTTGTTCAAAATATACTGTTCGAAAAAGTAAAAGGAATGTATCACTCACACGAGTACCTAGTATTTTTTGTTAATTTTAATATTTTTTGCATACATATGAATACTAAAATAAGTAAATATATAAAATGTCGAGTTGAAATAATTGATAAAACTCGTATCGATATCTGATTTGAGTTGAGTCTTTAATATAATAATTCAATTGAAATACATGAGTTTGTAATTCTTAATTAACAACTTGTCTACTCTGTATTATGACGATAATAATCATTATTAATAAATATCTAATGACCACCCCTTAACAAATGGCGATGATAGGTATAGGAATACCCTCAAAAGATCATAATTTTTAACAAGTCGTTTCCTACGATGTGTTTATTGACGGATATTAAATATTTTATCTCCAGTTTTGTTTTCGATCAATCAACGCGGTGTCCATACATACTTTGGCATATTAAAAAATATATAAAAAAATTTATAGTAATTATTATCGAAGTAGGTATTTCTGATGTTTTTTCTTTATTGCTGTTTTTAATTATTCAAGTGACTTGAAATTATTTTAACTGAATATGGCCAATGATTTATATGAATTTAATTTTTGTTTTTATTGACAGTATGACAAGTTACATAGGATCGTTCAGACATTAATTTAATTGGTTGCGTGCATGCGATGCAGATGCTATACGCACATACATACGTATATCAGTTAATTTTATCAATATTAAAATGCAATGTTATAGATTTGTTTAGTATGTCTGATAAAAAAAATTAAGTTAGTTTTAATTTTTTACTGTGGAAGGTCCATTTTTCTACTCTTGCGGAATGTTTTAAATTATCTTATTATTATTAGAAATCACTCAAAACTACTCGTCAGGTCTCATTCAAATTTAATTGGGACCATATGACATCATCAGCTTTCAAATAAAAAAATATAGTCGAATTGAGAACCTCCTCCTTTTTTAAAGTCGGTTAAAAGAGAATTATCAAAATTAATACATCCAGTTAGATATTATGAGGTAATTAACACATAAAAAACCAACCTCCACCTTTTTGTAGTCGGTTAAAAAGAGTAAAACCGGGAGAGACGTATTGTAGAACTTTGTTTTAATAGTAGCTTCACTTAAGGCTTCTTATTTTTTTTCATTCTTTCACACGAACTGATATATTAGTGGCTGAGAGCGTATAAAATAAAATCGTCCGTTTCCTATATTCATTCCAAATGGCCTTAGGTTCTATCTATTTGAAATTCCCAGACGCTTGTTGCATACCCAACAAATTGGCCCCCATAACCGTCTAGCCGTCTACCTGACTGATGTGAACCGTAACACGATATTGAATATACCTACCTATTGTTTTAATATCCACGCATATTCACGCTAAAGGAAAATTATTGAATAAATGCTTATTAATTGTTTAAAACACAAAAAAAAAATCTCCTATCTTATTGTTGTTATTTATTAATTCAATCAGTAATAATTGTGTTTGCTCGCAAACGAAAAAAAAGCGACTTCAATTACATCGACAAGTAATACAACGTAATAAGACGAAAAAATAGTCAAGTAAACACGTGCTATTAAAGATTATTCAAAAAGTTGTAATCAGTTTTCGATCTAATTTAAACAAGACTACAAGACAAGTATTAGCTTTCGATTAAAGTAAGAATCATCGAAATCGGTACACCGAGTAAAAAGTTATGCGGTATAATATAACGTAGGTCGACGAAAAAGTAGTCACGTAAATACGCATTATTAGATATAACTATAAAAGTACTTGTCAGATCTCAATAAAATTAAAATGGGACCACATGACACGCAACACCTTTCAATTAAAACAAAATTGATCGAAATCGGTCCACCCAGTCAAAAGTTCTGAGCTAACATACATAAACATACGTGTCGAATTGAGAACTCCTCCTTTTTTGGAAGTCGCTTAAAACATATCTTCTCTCTACCTCCTGTATGCAAACAATCTTTTTTATACCCATTCTAAACTGGCTGACCTACCCTCAAATGTCAATCAAAATATGATCAGAAGTAATATTTACCAATGGGGCAACTCGGTCGGGTTATAATTTATTGTGTCTGCTTTCTAACCTAACTAAATGGACCAGTAACATAACGTAGGTAGACTAAAAATTAGATAGTCAGTCAGATCTCGATCAAATTTAAACGAGACCACATGACACGCACTACATTTCGAATAAGAAAAACTCATCGAAATCGGTCGACCCAGTCAAAATTTCTGAGGTAACATACATAAAAATACAGTCGAATTGAGGACTTCCTCCTTAATTTGAAGTCGGTTAAAAAATTAGTCCTTAAAAATTTCATGTCATTATTGTGGGTAGTCTAAAATTAGTTACTTGTATAGATTGGTCACTCATACCAAACTGCAGTATTTAACGATACTATTGTGAACAGCAAGAATGTTAAGAATTCGGGAATAACTGAATTAGTTTCTCTTCTGGACACCTTAATAAACAGAACTCAGCAGAAAAATGTTTGGAACCATCGGGATCGGGTCACTTTGTCATCTTCAATGCTTTCTTCCTTTGCCTACTAAAATTGCATTAGCACAATCACTCTTTTTACTGATTCTTGACTATGCAGATGCATGTTTCCTAGATCTTACAGAGGAGCAACTTAACAAGCTTGAGCTACTTCAAAATCTCTGTATACGGTTCATATTTGGGCTTTGCAAATACGAGCATGTCACCGATTTCCGCAAGAAGCTCAAGTGGCTTCCGCGATTCGCTTTCGCAGGAACACTCACGTACTTTCCCTTCTTTACTCATTGAGGTATAATATACGTTACGTACGTTAGTACACATTACTTCAATGTCTTTACTCCGTACTTTTTAATCCTGATGACCCTCAATATCTTAAAGAACGGTTCGCGTATATTTGTAATTTCCATGAACGTTCCCTTACATCTGACTAAAATTTACTCCAAAAACTCTTTCTCATACATCCTCCTTGTATTCTGATTCCTTCACTGTGAAAGCTGTCCGCCTTTGGAATTCTCTTCCGCTTCCGATAAGTCGTGCTTCTAAGTCCTAATCCAGCCTGTTTTAAGCAACATCTAAAGAAGCATTATGTGTCGCTTAAAACATAATAATTGTCGTAATTTAAACATAAATATTTAATATCACTATTAAACATATATATATATATTTAATATCACTATATATTTAGAAATAATGTACACATTTTTATCACATAGTTGTCTGATCCGTATCAGATCCGTAGGGATCCGTATCCCTGTGTAAATAAAAGGCAATCAGTGATACGATGAAAAATTTTCAGATAAACAAAGATGCTTTAGCGGAATTCATCGTTATCAGGAAATATCGACATTAACGATAAAACGATCACGAATTCTATAAAAATCGGCCAAGTGCGAGTCGGACTCGCGCACGAAGGGTTCCGTACCATTGGCTAGGTAAACACCAGTAGCTACATTGATTTTAATATCGGGCAAAAATCGGCAAAAAAGTCATTTTCGTTGTATGAGCCTCTCAAATTTTTTTAATTTTAATTTTATTATTTACTAGCCGACCCGTGCCCACTTCGTTGGGCGTTATAATCCATTTCACATAAGAAGGGTACGGTGAAATTTGATATGTTCCAATACACTCTCAATATTTTTAGCAAATCAGATAAATATAAATCTTTTAAAATCACCAATTAATTTCTAAGGCAAATAATAATGCTTGATTAGATTGAATTGTTGACACGGCACGTCAGAGGGCGCAGGTTCAAATCCTGCAGATTTAAAATCTTTATATATTTTTATCTTTTTCCTTTTATCTTGTCACTCCTGAATAGTGTAGCTTTCTGTTAGCGAAAGAATTTTCATGATCGGATCAGTATTTGCGAAGATTACCCCGTATATACAAACAAAGTTATAAACTTTACCTCTTTATAATATTAGTATAGATTATTAAAGTAAAAGTATTTTGTGAATATTTCAAGTGCCTACCTCTTACCATTTATTTATATTGAGCAAAAATAGGCAATAAATCGCGTTTGTTGTATTGGAGCCCCCCTTAAATATTTATTTTATTTTGTTTTTAGTATTTGTTGTTATAGCGGCAACAGAAACGACGGACGGACAGCGAAGTCTTAGTATGTAATAGGGTTCCGTTTTTACCCTTGGAACCCTAATAAATAAAAATGGATGTTGCTAAGCGCATAACTCGAGAATGGCTCGACCAATTCGGCTATTTTTTTTTGTATGTTCCTTAAGGCCCACGGAAGCTATTAATACTTAATAAAAAAAAAAAATAAATTTGTAATTAAAAACACCGCGTTTTTAATTACAAATTTAATTTTTTTTAATGCAGCGGTCACAGCACTGGTTTGTGGCTGTTGCGCGGGCGGTTGCGGGTTCGATCCCCGCACACGACAACATTTGTATTGGCCATACCACAGAAATAGTAATAATGTGGGCCATACAGATGTTTGCCGTGGTCTTGATGTTTGTGTAGTCTTTGTGGGTCTCCCCACCGTGCCTCGGAGAGCACGTTAAGCCGTCGGCCCCGGTTGTTAACATGTACACCTGATAGCTATCGTTACTCGTAGTAGGGAATATATCCGCCAACCTGCATTAGAGCATCGTGGTGGATTAAGCTCTGATCCTTCTCCTACATGGGGAAAGAGGCCTATGCCCAACAGTGGGATATTACAGGCTGAAACGCGAACGAAGTCTATCCTGGCAGCTAGTCACGAGCAGCAGTAGTCAATATATATTTTATTGTACCGTCAAATTTTTACAAATACAGAGTAAAAACTTTTAGCCGCCATTTTTTATGGATATATCGCTTTTTTCTCTTTTATACTTACCTTGTCCCGACAATAACGAACACACAAAAAAATTGTCCTATTTTGTGCAGTCGTTCGAAGTTACGCGCGGACGTACATCTTAGCGGTCATTTTTATTTAGGTATATATAGACAGATTTAATTGCGTAAATTATGCAAAAAAATAAATTAGGTACTGAGAAAATAAAATAATATCTCTATTTCTATATACGTTTCATTATATAATCTATAAATACATAATTATAGCTTACACGCGTCGAAATGAAAGCTAATGAGCGGTAATGATTTCAAACGGAAATGTCAGTTTGCCGAGATCGGATACCCGTAGCCTCCGCCCGCGCCGGTTCACACGGACCCCTTTTGTACACTTCTATACTAATTTACAAACACAAACATCGCAGCACGGTGACAATAACACAACACAGGCGTTTGACTGTACTTGGAATCATATATTTCCTATCAATAACGAATAGAACATATATTTGAACTTACTATTAGCTATTTTTTTTTATACTACTAGGTCGGTAAACAAGCGTACGGCTCACCTGATGGTAAGCGATTACCGTAGCTTAGCTTATAGACGCCTGCACCACCAGAAGCATTGCAAGCGCGTTGCCAAGCCTACCCTCAATTTCTCCCAGGAACTCTGGTCACCTTACTCACCAACAGGGACGAACACAACTCTGCTTGAAAACAGTATTATTTAGCTGTGATCTTCTGCAAGGTCGAGGTACTACCCCATTCGGGCTGCTCCATATTTTGAGCAGGTAATTTCCTGCTGTGCCCTACCTCATGTAAATTAATAATCTCTATATATATAAAAATGAATCGCTGAATGTGTTGCTAAGCGCAAATCTCGAGAGCAGCTGAACCGATTTCGCTAATTCTTTTTTTATAATATTCTTTGAAGTACGAGGATGATTGTTACGGAGAGAAAAATTTAAAAAATTCCCTGAAAAAGTCTAAAAACAACACTTTTCTATATTCCCATACAAAAGTACTTAAAAGTTAATTTGAACTTTAATACCATACTATAAAGTTTAAGTGTTAGTGGAGGGGTTCTGGGAAAAATAAGTATTAAAAAAATTGATTAAAGAATCGACTGTTAGGCGGTACGAAGTTCGCCGGGTCAGCTAGTAATTAATATAATTGAATTGCTAATTAATGTATTGACTGTAGAATTGTGTAAAGTATGTTTCGAAATTTACTCAGCTAATCTATACTAATATAATAAAGCTGAAGAGTTTGTTTGTTTGTTTGTTTGTTTGTTTGTTTGAACGCGCTAATCTCAGGATCTACTGGTCCGATTTGAAAAATTCTTTCAGCGTTAGATAGCCCATTTATCGAGGAAGGCTATAGGCTATATATCATCACGCTAAGACCAACAGGAGTGAAGTCCACGCCGACGAAGTCGCGCGCAGAAGCTAGTGCTAATTATAAAATACTAGCTTCTGCGTGCGACTTCGTCGGCGTAGACTCCGCTCCTATTGGTCTTAGCATGATGACACATAGCCTATAGCCTTCCTCGATAAATAGGCTATGTAACACTGAAAGAATTTTTCAAATCGGCCCAGTAGTTCCAGAGATTACCGCGTTCAAACAAACAAACAAACAAACTCTTCAGCTTTATATATTAGTATAGATTTAATAACAGTATTGTTTTTTTTCAATATGTTTATATATACCTATAAATAAAACGATATCAGGAAAAGTTGTCATTTTAATATTTTGTCATTAACAATTTTCGATTAAAGTATCAAGATTCTAGCTTAATAATAAGGATGTTATTGTACACAAGATGAAGTTTAAAAAAATATACATACATACATACATACATATAATCACGCCTCTTTCCCGTAGGGGTAGGCAGAGACCACTTCTTTCCACTTGCTACGATCCTTACATACTTGTTTCGCTTCATCCACTTTCATTATTCCTTTCATACATGCTCTTCGGTTTAGGGTACTCTTGACCTGGCCTTTTTTCAAGACGTCTCTGATCTGGTCTTGAAAAGTCCGCCTAGGTCTACCCCTACCAACACTTCCATTCACACTCGCCTTATACACTTTTTTCGTCAATCGTTGTTCATTCTCTCGACATGGCCAAACCATCTCAGCATACCTTTCTCAATTTTTGTCACTACATCTTCTTTCAGATCACAACGTTTCCTTATCTCACTATTTTTTATCCTGTCACTCAGTTTAATTCCTATCATACTTCTTAACGCTCTCATCTCAACTGCATTTATTCTGCTTTCATGTTTCTTCTGCCATACCCAACTTTCACTTCCATACATGAGTGAAAAAAAAAGTAAAAAAATATACCTACACTGATATAACACAAAAAAATTGAGTGTGCTTTAGACCACATGATTGAAGGAAAACTTCTTTAGCAATAGGCCTGCACAATAGATCTGCACTGTATCTTAGATAATATACGAAACGTAACGAGAAAGAGAGAAAGAAAAGAAAACGTGTGCTCGCACCTCACTCTCTTGCTCCGTTCGCCTCGACAAATCACACTTTTCGCAATGCTCTCGTCACACATTCACCAGCTTACTCCGTAAGTCAAGCGTGCGTGAATAAGTTTTACTTAAAAAATTTTGTTACTTCTATCAATGCATATTACCTAATTGCATTGCACAAGCTATAAAAAACGAGTGTGCTTTAGACCACGCGACTGAAATAAAACTTCTTTAGCTCCATCTAACTTATATCTCCCTCTCAACTTCCGTTCGCCTCGCCTGATCACACATTTCGTAACGCTCTCGTCATGCATTCACCAGCTTACTCCCCAAGTCAAGCGTACGTAAAGAAGTTTTACTTCACTAAGAAAAAAAATGGCCCTTGATTTCGATTTCGTTGTCAAGTTAAAATAAAATTTAATCATAGGTATTTCGTTCAATTGTTTTTCAGATGTTACTGACCGCGGTATTTAATTAAATTTTAAATTGCGGCCGTAAAAATTGTTACCTTTGAAGATAACTATTCAAATATTTCTTAATTGTCTGCTATTGTGCATTATCATCAGTGATGCGAAACTTTTATGCTGTATTATTATTATACTGTAATGACATATCTCATCTCGGACCACCGTGTTCGCTGGCAGAGAGGAATGTCGTATGAGAAACTTGACACCGAAGTTTAAAAGAACCATGAATGGAATCACGCAAGGAGTATTCATTGTCACAACGTTATAAGTGTCACCTTTACTTATAATTCGATACTCTTAACTCTTGAGTAGCTAAAAGATACGTATTATGTATTTTGAATAAAATTAATTGCGATTGATAATAGTCTAGTTAACATTAACATATTTATGCAATAAATGCGATGTAACATTTAACAAAGCCTGCCACCGCTACCTGCCTACACATTGAACTCATACATTACAAACGTTCCGATATACCGAGAATGAAAATTATCTCAAATATTGATCACATTAAACCGCATAATTCATGCAATAATAGATATTGCACGACCGTCGCATCGTATGGGTTTCGAGAAATGTAGCTCGAGCTTATTGTATCGTCTGTGCACGTCCGTTAAATGGCTTCATCGTGAAAATTAACATTCGGCCAGCATCACGGCGATGCGACCACCTTCCCCCCTACTTACCTCTTAAATAAATATTGGACCTTACTCCAGACCTCCGTCGAGGTGTCGCATTCTTAGTATTGGAACGTACACAATTTTTTTACCTATCACCCAGAATGAATGAGAAATCGAGAAGCCGCCGTTACAGTGCTGTTTTTTATATGACTAATTTTAATTAAGGTGCGTTAAGAAGTACCGATTGCTTGTATGATATTAACAGCCTTTTATACCCGCTTTATAGCGCGATATAGTTGTTTGTTAGTCTATTATATATTTAACGAACATTCTTAATTTATGTGTTGATTCGTGTTCGATAACACTGCCCACCAACCAACCACAACTGGCTCGTGAGTCATTTCTAGTCCTTATATCAATTAACATTTGATACTCAACTTTATTCCTTTTATCCTTATTTTACTATAAGGAAAGTATTATGTTATTTACGAACCTTGAAATATCTTTCGCAGTGAAAGTTTTCGTGAAATAATGTATTTTTTTCATCGCCGTAATATCTTAAGATGTCTCACGTAACCTTTGCAGCAATTTGCATTTGTACACTTTTTGTTCGTCGCTTATCCATTATAAATGTTGTACTAAAACCAGTTCTGTAGTGTAAGATTAATGTGTTAAGGCCTCATACAATATGTATCTTTTTAGCTATAGTCATAATGAGTTGATATCTAACAAGAATGCAATTCATAATTTTGATATAATAGTACGATTTGCTACCGAGAAGACTAATTGCTAAGTGAGGTCGGCGATACATCGCCTGATTAGCCGGAAGATCGTTGCGTGCTCATAAGATCTGCCGACGAGCCCTGCGGCCGCCCGCCGCATTGCACGCGATCACGCGTTGTTCTCTAGCACTCAGTGTTTACGCAAAGACGAATCTGAACTAAGACGCTATAAAGCTTCCAAAATATGAAACGTTCCTTAGGGTCCCTATATTAATAGACGGTAAACTATGACGGCTTCAGTAATTGATTGATAAAAGAAAAAAGAACAGCTGGTTAGTAATAACTTTTGATGACCTCGTTATTGATACACTAGCTTCTGCGCGCGACTTCGTCGGCGTGGACTCCGCTCCTATTGGTCTTAGCGTGATGACTTATAGCCTATAGCCTTCCTCGATAAATGGGCTATTTAACACTGAAAGAATTTTTCAAATCGGCCCAGTAGTTCCAGAGATTACCGCGTTCAAACAAACAAACAAACTCTTCAGCTTTATATATTAGTTGTTATGTTGGTAGGATTTAAGGTCATCAAAATTTTTTACTAACCATCTGATTTTGTTTTCTTTTAGTTAGTTAATATTTATATAATTTAACGGTAACATTGTCCTACAAATTGCCCGGTCCTACACTCACTGCTGCTTTATCCCTGCTCTCGATTATGGTAGGTAATAGGGGTAACTATTACCTACCACAATCGAGAGTTTTCGTAGAAGAAATTGTTGGACGTCTCATCAAAATGAAGCTACTCACGGAAAATTAGCTTGATAGTAGTCAAGTGTAAAAAATGTACCAGGGATCCCGGACTATAAATATTATGTATAAAAATATAAATGACAAACAGTTTATTATTAACCAACATGAAAAGTACCTTTGCTGTTTTTGATTTATGAATAAATGCCACTGGGACAGGACAGTATTGATACCTTAAAAATTTCTGAATAAAATTATGTAAAGTTGATAAATTTACAAATAATACACATAACAATATAAAATTGTATAATATACAAAGCGGTCGTCTATGGCGTTATCGCACGCGCATCTTGACAGTGATGCCCATAGTAGCGTTATTATGCTGTCGCCGTGTAGGTACTGCGCGTCCGTCTCCATCTACTGCGGTGGTCACCATACATTACTCTGCGCGTACGGTTTTGAATAACTTACACTTTATATAAGTTCCATTTTCGCATTTCTTATGTTTGCTTTATTATTTAGTTAAGAGTATCAAGCTACCAACTGACGTTTATTCAAATATGCACGGACTCCGCGTAAGAAAATGATCTAAACGTGACCTTTATTATGACCGTTGTCCCACGTCCGCGCCTCTAAGAACGATGCTATCGAGGAATTTGAAGAAGAGCGGCGCCGCCGGAGCCCCCGTCATCCAAATCGATCATTTTACGCACCCGCCGCGCATAATGAAAGAACGATTTCCGGCTCATTCGCGGAATTTGATATTTAATATTTCGCACAATCGAATGCTCGTCGCCAGAGCACGCACGGACAATTCTGTAGTCTGCGGCTACCTACCTATTTAGCATTCGTCGCGTGACTTATAGCATCAATAAATTCCTGTGCACTTGCAGTTTCACGTAGTGCCAAGAAACCACGATCGGCTACCGAATGTTAAATGGCTATTGTTTGATAAATCTTCAAACTTGTGTCATCTATTGGTATAAAAAAATCGATACCTACTGCTGACTGCTAAAAATTAGAGATTAAAATATGTCCTGTATTTATTATGCTAGACTTATCATCAAATGTTGGGTGAATGGTTCCTGTTTCCGACTACATTCACCTCATTTAAATACAAAGACGTTTCAATACCGGTAGTGTTCTACAAATATGGACATCGATGACCACCCATTTTTTTAATAGTCTAAGAATTTTTAAGGGTTTTAATAAATTGCAACAGTAGAGTTATTTGGTAGGAAAATGGGGGATAAAGTAGGTATAATCTTAGATCAGTTACACAATACGAAAAATTTTGACAGCAATATTAAGTCTACAGAAAACTTAGTATCCTAGTATATAGGTACAATAAAACAACTACTTTATAACAGTCAAATGACTCATAAGGTAAATCGGAGAAAACTTACGATTAGACCTTTGTCTGCCTACAACTTGGTTAACGAGCGATACTAGGAAGGCCGTTATCAAGTACCTGGATCGAGTTTTACAGATGTATAGCGATCAGTGCGAGCTGACGGACGTCATGTTCCCAGGCGAGGTAGAGCGCGGCGGCATTCCTTGCCCATACGCAGTCGCGCGAGCCACCTGTCTGTTCCGGGACGCGTCATTACTTACCTCTAGAATACATTCCCTGGACACCAAGGCAGTAATCACAAAGTGCTCTTTTCCTCTTTGTAGTTTTTACTACATTTCCTGCATACTCTCATCGTTGTTCAGGATCGCTCATTTACGTAATCTGCTTTGTATGCATTTTCCTTTTTGTGTGAAATAGACACGCTAAATTTCTTATAAGGCAGAAGACGTGCTAAAAAAGTCGTAGGACAATCATGTTAAATAGACATGTGTTAGAACCCCTACCATGGGATATATATCAGATTCTTGGAAGCAAACGAAGCGAAGGTGAGCTTAAATTCGCAACGTAAACATTATTATAGAAATACTTTTATTCGCTGAATTTGTTATTGCGTTGTTTAGTACATTTATTAGAATTATTATTGAACTACGTTAGTCTTCATTCCGGGAACTCGGTTAGGGCATTTATATTGTCGGTCTTTAATTTTATGCGCATGACGAATATGCGTGTCTTAAAATCTTATTCATTTCCTAAATATATAAGCAAATCAGTTCAAGGTTTTTACGAATGCAATTTAATTCAAGGTTTTGTGTATCAGTTCTACTAGGTAAAATATTATATTGTCCTGCAAAACAATGTATGTAGGTACAAGATGTTTTTCGAATGTAAATGCTGACTTTTCTTCATATATCAGTCTAATATTCATTTCTATAGATGATATTTACATGTTCTACTATGGTAACCATTTTGTATGAAGTTTACCCTCTGTGCAGTGTTTTAACCGTTTGTTTCAACAATTCTTATTTGTCGTCGCGCATCCCTTGACCGCGCTAACTGTAAGAAATTGCAATATGTACTCGTTACCGGAGGAACGCTTTTATCTGCACACTAGCCATATTATTTCTGCAAGTTTGTTATCAATTGAAATGCCAACATGTAGTTCAACATTCTTTACTTCTATATAATTACCCATGCCGTCTTTGTAACCGGTAACAGCTAGGTGCACATCGTTCTCGCTGGAAAAACGTACGTAGTATCTTAATTGTTGGTCGGTTTCATAAAAAGTAACGTACGAATGTATTAAAGCGGGCTTTACACGCAACGATAAGTTGTAGCAATTTATCGTAACGATCAGATTGTTACAATTTATCGTTGTGTGTAAACGGGAGATTGTAGCGATTTATTGGGATTGGAGTTGGAGTGAACAGTGCTCTACTCTTTCGATTTGTTGGAGCGATAAATCGTTCAATAAATTGTTACAATTTATCGTAACGTGTAAAGCCTCCATAAGACGTCGATATAGCGGTACGATTTATTAAACGGTTTCGACTTTCAACTGGATATAAATTCGTGGAGAGGATTCAATAAATCATGAGTTTATCGCGAATCGCTGTATATGGTGCGGCGAGTTGCGTGCTTGTGGATATCCGATCATTGACGCGTTACTTTTATGCTTGTTAACTTCGTACAGAACGAACACCATAACGACAGAAGAACACACTGTTTTATTTCCTTGTCATTACACCATCAGTAGACCAGAAATTAAATTACAGAAGTATTAGTATAGCTGTAACTTACTAACAAAGTAAATGTATCTGGTACGAAGCTTTCACTAAAAGTATTTCTCCAATTATTGCGTTATACTCTGTATCGATTTTAATCATAGAATCGTGATTGTATGATATCAATCGACGATTATAATGATCAAATTTGCTTACTTTCAAAACACGCTTTGTACCTCTCATGTTCTGTGAATAACGTCATTTACCTAGAAAACGGTTTGACGTAGAAACTTAACGACTATAATTCTGTTAGCGCACTTTATACTAATGGATAAAAAAAATTAAATAAAATGATAAACTAGAAATTTAAGTTTGAGTTTTTATACTAAATTTGTATTTTGTGGAAAAAAATACTTCATATAGGTATGTAGTACCTGGTTGACCGAGCCCAGCTCGGTATTTTTATTTTATTTTTTGTTTTTCTTTTTCGGTATTTTTATATTTTAATTTTATTTAAATAATAAATCACGAGTGAAATTTAAAAAAAAAAAGAAAAAAAAAATAGTCTGGAGACTGAGATTCGAACCCGGGTCAAAATGATTTGAAATCCGTCGCTTTCCTAATTACGCTATTATAGCTACATTAATAATTGTGAAATGAAGCTTCATCTTCTAATGATATTTTTTCTTTGCCTAAAAACAGGGACAAAACGACATTTTTTTTAAATGAATCCTAGCTAGATCAATTTTTCGCCCCCGAAATCCCCTGTATACTGAATTTCACGAAAATCGTTGGAGCCGATTCCGAGATTCAGATTATATATATATATATATATATATATATATATATATATATACAAGAATTGCTCGTTTAATAGTATTAGGTAGGGATCCCTAGTACATTTTTTTCACCTGATCAGTATCAAGCTAATTTTTTGAGAGTGGCTACATTTTGATGAGGCGAACAAAAAGTTCCTCTTCGAAAACTCTCGATTGTGGTAGATAATAGAGTTAGCAGGAGATAGAGCAGCAGTGAGCGTAGGACCGGGATAACGTACCACGCAATTTGTAGGACATTATTACTATTAAATTATATAGATATTATCTAACTAAAAGCAAAAAAAAAACAGAAAAAAAATTAATTTTTGATGACCTTACGAGGTCATCAACTTGATGACCTCGTAAGGTCATCAAAAATTATTACTAACCAGCTGATTTTTTTTCTTTTAGTTAGTGATTATTTATATAATTTAATAGTAATAATGTCCTACAAATTGCGTGGTACGTTATCCCGGTCCTACGCTCACTGCTGCTCTACCCCCTACTATCTCTGTTAGCTACCACAATCGAGAGTTTTCGAAGAGGAATTTTTTGTTCGCCTCATCAAAATGTAGCCACTCCCAAAAAATTAGCTTGATACTGATCAGGTGAAAAAAATGTACTAGGGATCCCTACCTATATAAGATATAAGTCTGGATTAAGAAACTATAGTATTTCATTGTGAATTGTGATGTATATTTTATATCTTATTTATGTAAGAAGTACGTAAACGAATGCACTTCAGTTAAACAGGCTTGTCTTAGCACTTTTTTAAAAAATCCGATAAGGAACCAATAGTTATTCTTTTAAAACCTAATCTATTTTCGTACAATGTACTTAATACACACACACACACACACACACACACACACACACACACACACACACACACACACACACACTACTGCCTATCACAGTCCACTGTTGGACATAGGCCTCCACAAGTTCGGGCCCGATATTATGACGCGAACTCATGTGTATTGCCCATAGTCACCACGCTGGGCAGGCGGGTTGGTGACCGCAGGGCTGGCTTTGTCGCACCGAAGACGCTGCTGCCCGTCTTCGGCCTGTGTATTTCAAAGCCAGCATGGATGGTTATCCCGCAATCCTTCGGCTTTTTAAGTTCCAAGGTGGTAGTGGAACTGTGTTATCCCTTAGTCGCCTCTTACGACACCCACGGGAAGAGAGGGGGTGGCTACATTCTTTAGTGCCGTAACCACACAGCACAACTAATGTACTTAATAAGTAATAACATTTATGTTATCTTAAACACCGCAAGTATTTGTATCGCTACATCTGTTTAACGTACAATAAAGTGTAAACATATAACAATAATAACAAATGCTAGTTTTCAGTAAATAACTACATCTCTATTTACCATTTCCCACAAGCACGCAGATAGTCACCACACCATTATTGTCAGCGGTGCGTGACGGACAGACATGTGATTACGGAGTAATGTAAGGGCGACGTCGTTTCACCGGCGTGTGACAAGTGAACAAGAAATACCTATAATTGCGGTCGTTTCACAGAAACGATCATCATACGAATGCCAACAAAGGAAGTCGTGGTTTGCCCCTGTTTCTTGGACCTTTTGTTAATTTGGTAGTTTCGGCTTTAATTATTACCGATACCAATCAAAATAGCATATGTTAAATAACGTTGTCTGATTGTCTATGGTCTGTAGTATTCTTTGTAAGTATAGGTGTCGGTACGGATTCCTCCGAGCGCTTGGTGATCACAGTGGGAATAGCTTTGCGCATCGGGTAGAGGTTGCAAACATAGAATAATTTTGTTCACTGCAAAAATAAAAATAAATAATAATATGTTAATAGTAGGTATACTCATTAAATATCTATATTTATATCCGTAACATCCACTACATCAATAAAATAGTAACTATACCAATTCGATTTAAAAATAAGGTACATTAAGTAGATTGTCAGTTTTAGAAAGGGTAAAAATAAATATTAATTTTTTTTAAATAAATACATTTAAAAGCAAGAAAAATTAACAATCACGTCAATAACATATGTAGTAGGTACATAAGTAGCTAACTTTACATATAATTCGATAGAATTTGTTCTGTCCAAATTTTTATACATTACAAAGTTTGTCACAGCTCAATCAATGCAAAAATGAGCAGCATTTTATTTTTAATTTTATGTAACTCTAAACGTTTGCGGTTTCACCCACAGTTTATCAGTACAAACTAACAAACCTTTTCTCCTTATAATATTAGTACTGATGCCTGTTCGCACTTCGTCTAGAAAGTCTAGATCGTGTCGTACATAAATATATTTTTTGCACAAACTCTAAAATTAATATAATTAAGTCTAATTTTTACGCCACTCAAATTTTATACTAGTATTATAAACTAGATGACCTGACGAACTTTGTACCACCATATTTCTTTATTCGATTTTTCTTTTTACTTTTATACAATACTTGTCCTGGCATGATAAGGTAGAGTGCTTGCATATACTTTACGAAACGAAGGTAAACCGATTGACGATCATTCATATTGATTGAACTTGAGCCAGTGTAGGGTTCAATCATTCAAAATTGCGTCCACCATAAACTGGTTTCAAATAGGTATACCTACTTCGTTTTTTAACTAAGGTAGGGCACAGCAGGAAATTTCCTGCTCAAAATATGGAGCAGCCCGACTGGGGTAGTACCTCGACCTTACAGAAGACCACAGCTAAATAATACTGTTTTCAAGCAGTATTGTGTTCCTGTTGGTGAGTAAGGTGACCAGAGCTCCTGGGGGGGGGGGGGGGGATTGGGGATAGGGTCGGCAACGCGCTTGCGATGCTTCTGGTGTTGCAGGCGTCTATACTTCTATAGGCTGCGGTCTTGCCATCGGGTGAGCCGTACGCTTGTTTGCCGACCTAGTTACATAAATAAAAAAAAAAATACAATATTAACTAAGTTATTCTCATCAATTGTTTGAATTCGGAAGCTTAGGCGATTTTTACAGATTAGAAATTTATTTTTAGTTAAAAGTGTTACATTTACCTATTTTTATTAATTTACTTTATATTTTTATTCTTTTAGTCTTAAATCTAGAATTTTCAATTATAGTCAAGTCGAAGACCGACCTTTTTTTATTTACTTAAATATTTTTAATGACAGGAAGTTAATATCGAATTCTGTCACTTATATTTTTTTTTAGCTAAACACAGTATCTTAAACGAGTTTTATAACGAAAATGGATAATTACGTATATATTAACATGTAATTTTTTTACTATATATAATTTGGTCACATTGGTCTTAATTAAAACTCTTAAAATTATAATGTTTGATTTTTAAATAAAAATTGATTAAATTAATTGCGTTCACTCACACAACAACGAGGATAATATGTGTGAACAAATCAAAGTCATATAAATATACGTTATATTATAAATAAGTTACTAATAATAATAAAATTTTCTTTTTTGGACTCATGTTGAATTTCATGAAGTAACTGTAATTAAGTAGGTAGAAATTTAAAGAGATTTACATTTAAGTTGTTCCTTTTTCATTTATGTTTAACTAGCGACCTGCTCCGGCTTCGCACGGGTTCTGTGGCACGGGTGCAATGCTGATACTAAATATAAAATATAAAATAAATATTTGCAATCTAAGCGCAAAAAATGTGTTTATTTACGACATCACATTAGAAAACTTTAAAACTATCAGTGTTCCTCTACTATATTATGCATGTATTATACATATAAACCTTCCTCTGGAATTACTCTATTTAGGTACTAAAGAAAACCGCATCAAAATCCGTTGCGTGATTTTAAAGATCTAAGCATATATACAGACAGACAGACAGCGGAAAGAGACTTTGTTTTATAATATGTAGTGAAGTAAATGGTCCTGTCATTGAGATTTAATGACATTCCTATTAACAGCTTTTATGAGGTCACCTATCATGCAAATTCGTAATATATGTACCTACACTATAAAAAAGTTTTTATTCTTATAAATGTTATAAAATATGACTAGCTGACCTGGCGAACTTCCTACCGCCTTTTTTTTTCTTAAATATAATAATTACATGTACCAAAATAAAATATAGCCTATCTTTAAAGTTGGATCAAACTGCACACGGTGCAGTGTGCAAATTTGATTAAAATCGGTTAAGTGGTTTAGGAGTCCATTGAGGACAAACATTGTGACACGAGATTTATAATAATATATATTAAGATATATTTCTTTAGTACATACATAATTATACAGTGGTATCCATTGTGCGGTGTTTGGACGCACATCGCACAAATGATTTGTGGCTGGATCCTGGCTGCAACCCGACACTCGGGTCAAAGACCGGTTCGCCTTTCGGAAATATTCGCAAGATGCATGGCCGGACGAGACGCAATGACCTCATCGGAGGATTTTATTTTATTTTATTTTTAAAAGAAAATCTGGTGAGGTTTCCTTTACTGTAAGATTTATTCGAATTTTTGATTAATGAAGGTTTATATTTACTTCAAAGTTCTTTAGTTATTAGAACATTTTCTATGAAATTTGATCAAAATATAAATGTTGTTTTTCGTCTACTTGTTTTGTATATATAGGTGCAGGTGTATGTGCAAATAAACTTAAATATTATATACGTGCATACAACAATATTGACATTAGGCCAAAGAGACCACGGCGAACTTAAAAGCTATCAGCAAGCTTCTACCGTTAACTTGATGATATTTAATGTATTTTTATACTTCGAAGAAAAACGTTAACATATCATTAATGATTGTCGTATTTATTCGTAATATAGTTATTTAAATTTTATCAAAATTTTTCTTTGTCAATACTAATAAACCTAAAACTGACTGAGTAAACACCAGACAGCTAAAATAATACGATAAGAAATAAAGAAAAAGTTTTTTGTTATGTCGACTACATAAATTAAAAAAAATATGTATATTATTGAGGTATTACTAATTGCCTTAAACCTAAAACTGACTGAGTAAACACCAGACAGCTAAAATGATACGATAAGAAATAAAGAAAAAAGTTTTTTGTTATGTCGACTACATACATAAATTAAAAAAAATATGTATAATATTGAGGTATTACTAATTGCCTGTATTACACAAACGATATTCTTCCCACAAAATATTTTAAAAAAAAACAAAATGTACACTGACAGACTAATTTCAAAATAATTGCTTTCGAGTTACTGGAGACGTCATGAACATTTGCACCGAGATACAAAAAATGCGGATCGGAGCCTACAAAGTGCACCGCACTCCGTCTGCATTCGTTTTTTATCCTTTTTCCCCCTTTACTCTGTTACAATGTTATGGATTTCCGCTGGCAAAACCGCGTGCGTGCACCGCAACTCGTTTCAATATTTTTTCTTCGAATCTCCGCTCTGGCGGAAAAATAATGGTCTGCGAGTGACACACAGTTATGATGATTACTTAGTTCTCTTACTTTACAATAGAAATCCTACTTCATACGAACTTGTTCATTACAATAGCGATTCGCTGTAAAATTGTTTACAGAATAAACATTTTTATTATGAAAAGTGTAATTGACTGTTGTAATGTTTTATATGCACATTGCATGAGTCACTGTCATAAGATATAAAAATATAATGAACGTTCTCCCAGGGACAGTTGTGGTAAACATACACACGTTTAAGAATTTTTTCTTCGAATCATATTGTAAACTATGTACTGTTTTGTAATGGGAATAAAATATGTAGAACGATTTGAAAGTACCATCAGCGTTAAAACGCTGCAAGATAATGTTTCACGGTACAGTTATACTCGCGAGTGTATCTTTGCAAATAAGCCGATGTAACCGGTGAATCTACCTAATGGATACACACCAGGTCGCGCTCCGACGCCGATTCTTGGAAACGATCCCCACGCGGCCTTGCGATGAAACATCGAACAAAATGTTTGTTTTACTTTCAAACGATTCAAAAACGGCTCCCGCAAATTTTAACTGTTCGCGAGAATCGTTAGTTCCTAGTGACGTTTTGTTTGTGCTAGCCCCGTTCACTGAGCGATTTACAGCCCATCATTTACAATAATACCGATGACTGCGTCCGAGTTATGGGAATCTAAATATTTAACCTTTGCAGTTTCTTAGAGGTACTCGCCGAGGGCGAGATTATCTGTCACTCGAATGACATTTGAAGCCTTAGAGAATGACAATTACCCGGCTTGCTATAGTTTAATAATGTAATCCTCGTTTCTCGGTAAAGCTGACAAACGGCAGCTGCAAATGGATTATGCCACCGGCTGCGCCACGCGACTACCCGCCGGGCACTACTCGCACCACCGTGCACCGCGGCTGTGATCTATTAGGGCGAGTGAACATTACTTGCCTCATAAACTAGTCGCAAATTACAAGAATGGAATTTATCTCATCTCTAATGGCAAGCAATGTAAATACCTACTTATCCCAAACGACTTTATCTCTATAATCTATATCAAATTTAACGTAAATTATTCTCTTAAAGAACACAACAGACATAACGTCTGTGCTTATACTATCGTTAGAATATTGAAAATGGATTGGGTAATTATATTCAAGTGTACGTTTCATCACTTGCGTTTTAGATTCGAGATAAGTTACATCGATAAAATTAGAAACACATACACACGTCATCAACATATGCTATCGTAATAAAGCTCCCACGATTTCGATTCTTAGTGCGTGCGCGCCGCCTAGCACAACTCTCGTGCAGGGCTGACGTGTATTGGCAAAAAGTTCGACAATTCGAATGAGTCATGATAAAGCATAATCTTAGTATTATATATGTTAAGTAAACTGTTCATTATATTACACAAGTAATAAACTTATAAATAAATTAAAAATAAAAAACCTTTTTAAAAAACAAGCCTTTATTTGAATGCGCTAAAACGAAAAAAAAATTTTTACTTTAAAACTTTTACTAACTACTTATAAAGTCATTACACATAATCTATATGATTTAACGCTAACGCTAACGCTCGCTTGTCGCGAGATTTTCTTGTAAACAAGTAAATTAAATAAATTGATGTGATTGATTTTAACTATTAAAATTTTCAAACTAAGGAAAAACGAGTACTCATCTTTTTCATTTTTTATTTATTTTTGACTTTTTAGTCTGTTATCACGTCACTTTATTTGAATTATTCTAAGCAAGCCCTTTCATTTGATCCCCCATATTGTAGAAGTGCACTAAAAATAAATAGTCCGCACTCTTGGATATGCCGCCATGTTGGATTTAGAATGTCGTCACAAAGTTAACCATGCATTATCATCCAAATTAAACTTGTGTACAAAATTTCAGCTCAATTGGTTGAAGATATCTGCTTCAAAATTGAGTTGCAAGATTTCACCCGAACTTACATACTAACGACCCGAACTTAATACGAACTTACATACATTAAACTTACATACACACACATATATTGCAAGTTAAATAAAAGCTATGCCTAATTGCCTATGTAAATAAATTTTTCCCATATAATAGTAAAATTAATTAATTTACTTTAATTAATGATATTTAAAAAAGTCTATTTACATTAAAATACATCTACTACAACTTTAAAAACGATGAACAAGAGACATAATTATATGTTAGTATTAAATATATGTATAAATCGAGTGTGAACTAATAGTATAGTTAAACATAAACGAAGGTAAAGCCACGCGGAGCTAAAAGCTTATTTAATAGCATATTTATATGTCTAAGCCAGATTCATGTTTTATTTTATTGCATGACATCAATACATCGAGATTACGTGTAATATAGAATTATATTTTAAAGATAAGATCTTTGCGGGTTATTCCATTCTTAAGCTTTGAAGATTAATGTATTTTTGTAATCAAAAGATTACCTATAATTTATTAGTGTATTGCAGTACAATAATTATGCGGTGTATGTTTGTTCAAGTTATACTTACTTCATAGGGTAAAAAACGTGTTTATAATAAAAAGTAGATATTAGCTATCACTATGCCAAGATTAATTTCAAGTACGTTTTTCACTTTCATTTACATATTCTACGTATTATTGAAAATATTATATTAATTTAATTCAAGTGTTCAGACACGATCCCGTTATTTTTGCAATAATATGTTTAGATAAATAATATAATTACACCGTAATTATATTTTTAAACGTCGGAATATTTGAAAGCATGATATGCTAAGCAACGACGAAAATATTATCTCTATTTTAATCATATTTAAACCATTACTATACCCCGTCCGGCGACTAATGATCTTTTTGACACTTCAAGAAATTTTGACATTAGTGACTGCCTCACACGTTATTTATTCGATTCGAAATAATAATCGATTTTATTTAAGAAGAACTTTCAATCGATTTAATTAAATACATTTAGTTTAAAAATATTATTTATTTATGCGTTTATTAGTTTTTTTAATTATAAATGAAATATATAAATAATAAATAAATGAATTAACAGAGTTATTGCTCTTTATTCTTGGTTTGCAATTAAATTTCAAGATTTCGACTTAATTCCTTGCAAGTAATCAATCTTGGAGTCATAGATACCATTTTTATTACTTTTTTTTATTAAATTTATAGAAACAATAATCACATGACGTAAAATTATTTTTATCATATGATCGATTTATTAGGTATCGATTTATTATTTCAAGAACTGTTTCATAGTCTGTGGTTGTTTGTTATGCACAGGGTACTTCACTCAATCAATCAAATCGTCAATAAAGTATGACATTACAGTAGAATTTTAGTACGTTATTCCGAAAAAAAAACAACTGTAATTTATAGGCGTGGGCTGTCAAAAAGATCATTAGTCGCCGGACGGGGTATAATTGCCTTTAATTTTTCACACATATGTATGAATATGTGTGCATTTAATATACATATAAGTGAAGTTAGGTGTTTTTATGTGCACAAATACTAGATTTATCACGATCTTGTTTTATTCTATAATTGCTCGAGAAAAACGAAGTCGTCGTGTCCGCTTTTATCTAACTGCCTAGCCTACGTCTTAATTATTACTACTCAATATCCATTTTAATGTCGAAAGAGATTTTTTCAGAAATATTGTCATTTTATTACTAATAGCTAAGCTATATGTTTTTTTTTTAATTTGAACTTGTGACTTAAGACGTTATAAAATATTTTATAATATTGTTATAATAGTAACTTACATTACCTAATGATTAGGATAACTCTCTATTTTTTTATTTAGTGTTGTAAGTTACATGTTTTATTCGATAAACTTAAAAAATCGACAAGCTATTTTTGAGCAATAATGTTCCCAAAACAATATTAAGACGATATCGCTGCTCGATCGCATTACTTTAATTGCATTTGTTTTGTCCAACTGTTCTAAAATATCATGATAGAGAAACCTAAGGAAGTTACGTTTGGTGACGTTAAAGACTGTAAACTCATAACATCGACAATTTATCTATTGGTGATTACCTGACTTCCTCCACTTCCAAATACAAGTCTGATATAATGAAAAGAGAAATTATTGAATACTAATTGATTGTGTTGTTACAGGTTTAAAGACGGAGTAGCGTACCCTTGGTCAGCAGGAGTGTCAAATTTAATTCTGTACCCTGAAGCGGCAAATCAAACTTTGTACACAAGACGAGCCGCGCGAGCTGACTCCGGCAACTACACCTGTCGCCTCAGCAATGAAACGCACAGCGAGACACATACTGTTCGACTAGACATCTTAGGTGACTGCCTATACCTATTTAAGTTATTCTAGAAAATACACTATTCAAGCATTTAGAAAGTATCGCTTTGATTGTTCTTTAACATCGCAATGAGATCTAAATGAGAGAATGTAATGTTTGTGCGAAACTTTCATTCGAATGAGAAAATAAAATTTAATTATATATCGTAAAAAAACTTTATAGCTGTTACAGTTATTAAAAAAGTTATCTTTTCATCATGCGAATTTGTTTTCACAGAAAAGCCAACGGATGCGCCGAAAACAATGTTCATTTCGAAGGATCAGTGGGTGGAGGAAGGGACCGAACTTCGACTGTTCTGCGAAGCGTTGATTGGTAAATTTTCACTTTCACAAATTACCGAAATGAATTATTAATAACACATCTCTGACCCTTCTTAATTGACAGTCATCCGCCTCACGAACGTTGCCAGCGATTTTCGGAGAAATTAGCCGATTGTATTTTTAGAGGCTACTCATAACGTTTGCAATTAAAATGAGAGAATAGACGTAATTATTATTATTATTTTGACGTGTAACTGAAACTATTTTTATAGACATTTTTAATATCATATCAAAAATCGACCGTTCCAGCGGGGATCGAACCTGCATCTCCGACTGACCGTATCGGTGCTCTAGTCAGTTAAGCTATGGAACGATGTACCCGTTAGATCAATTTTTTTGATATGATGATTTTATATTCGGTTCTAAGCGACCGCGGCACCGTCATACATATTACAATGAAAATATTTGACACTCCCTGATCCCTGCTGGAACGGTCGATTTTTGATATGATATTAAAAATATTTAGAATTCCCTATAATGTGTGGGTAGCACGAAAATAAATAATGCTATTTTTATATGTTTAACTAGTGACCCGCCCCGGCTTCGCACGGTTGCAAAAACTATCAGGTGTTCCTCTACTATATTATGCATGTGTTATACATATAAACCTTCCTCTGGAATCACTCTATTTACTAAAGATGACCGCATCAAAATTTGTTGCGTAGTTTTGAAGTTCTAAGCATATATATACAGACAGACAGCGGGAAGCGACTTTGTTTTATACTATGTAGTGATATTGTTATAAAATATGTACAATTATCAATCATCTTACAAAATGAATAGGCACTAAACGTCTCGTAGGTACTCGTTGTGATTGAAATATTGTGTATGAAATTGTCAGAATTTATATTGGTGTGTGTGTAATTTTAATCTTATTAGTTTAATTATACTCGTGTGATTGTATCATAATGTGATAATTTCAGGTCGATCATATCTAGCGGATGCTAGGAGCGACCTTCGTTGGTGGAAGGTGTGGCCAAATGGCACCGAAGGCGACCTCTTACTCACTCAGACCGAGATTAAAACCACGAGGTATGACATTTGATTACTGTGGATTATTATACAATAACAATACCACTAATTGAATTTAAATGTTGTGCAAGAAAGAAACGCCCTTCACCATTAAACGATTTTGGCTGTTCTGTTGTCACCTGTTAGAATAATGCCTATATCATTCAGTGATAACATAGCCCTACCCTATTAATATAACTTTAAAATCGTTCCATTAGTTTTTTAATTTATTCATTACAAACAAATAAAAAATTAATATCCTCTTTCTTTATTATATTAGTACAGAAATATGTTCTTAAACTGCGAGTTCAAAGAAATGTTACGTATATCTTAAAATGTTTAGTAATTCACATACGTGTATAATGATAAGGGTGAGGACACACGAGCGTAATTTTGTGAGTTGTGAGTCGCGTAATTTCGGTTGCATTCGGTTTCATATAAAAGGCCAGTTCGTGCCATACGGGCGATGCAAAATGAGTTGTGCGCCGACTCACACGCATAATCCGACCGAATTGCTCGCAGCGAAGCTCCGAAGGACGCTGACTCAGCCGTCAGTCAGGTAAAGATTGCGTGAAAGTCGACACGTATTTTGCTAGCGAAACTCACAACTCACAAAATTACGCTCGTCTGGCAGCCCAACAGAATCTCTGCTAGGCAAAATTTCTGCGGCCGAAATTACGCGACTCACAATTAACAAAATTTACGCTCGTTTGGCCTCACCCTAACACGTTACAAAATACATATTTAAGTCATGCAGTAAGTGTAAATGATAAAATGTTCAAATATATAAAATGTACTAAAGATAAACTGAGCTAGACTAAACTTCAGCATAACTATATATTTCTCTGTATTTGCTTTTAATTTAGATATCATTTTTTTATTCCTGATAAACAATGGTTTTGTGTTGCACTGTTTCACAGACATATTGTTACTTTGTTCTTTGTTCCATTACTTCTAGCGTGATATATATGAGCTATGACTTCAAGAAACAGGCTTTCAAATGCAATTTTATGCAAATTGATAATATCTCAATATCCGAAAGGTTAGTGCTTTTTAACAAACAAACTGATATACTTTTATGTACAGTTATGTTAGGAAAAACCACCATACATCCTCCCAATATAACATAATTAAATCCTTATGACCTAATCTAAGCATATTGAGAAGATAACTTTACTTAATAAAAGTCGTCCCTGTAATATCAGATCATAGATAATGCCTCGAATCTCAGAAATATGTACCTACATATAATGTCATCTCCATTAAGTCGATTGGATCCATTAAGAAATTAATTCGTGGTTCATTTCCTACTGTTAACGGAATTAGATTTTCCGCGTATCATGTCAATGATAGCTTATTGTGATGTGGCATCCGTATACGAATTATAAACGAGATGGCTCAATAAAACGTGAATTCAAGTTCTAAAATAATTTGAAAATTCGCGTCTCGCGTTCGCTAAGAGGGACAGTTAAGAAAATCTGCATGTTCGTGCGAAAATCAGAAATGTAGGTAAGTCCAATCTGCAGCTGAAAACCAGTATAGATTAAACTTCAATTCTTCTTCTTAATGAACTAATTTTTTGCTAAACTCTTTTCCTTATGGCAAAATCCAGCAATAGGGAAACCGCAGTGAAAAAATTCTGCATGTTGCTGCAGAAATTTCGGAATGGACGTAGCTGTCAAATCCGTAGTTGTAAAGCATACTTCATTAAACTTAAACTCATCTTCTTTGTAGGAATAAATTCTTTCCCCAGCAACATGATATTTACAAACTGTTCAACTTACGTACTGTATCTTGAAGTATACAGAATGAAATGCAGTCTTTTTATGGTCAAAGAAATTTTGAAGTAGGTAATTACTTTTTTGTCCGTTATTTTAATGTTTAAATTATGTTTTGAACCGGATGTTTTTTTTTTCATATGAAAATATAATTATTTCGATTTGTGATTTGATAAGAAAGGAAATTGAAATATAAAGCTATACTCATATATAAAAACAACATAATAATATGTCCGGTCACATGAATAGAAATCAAATTTGATATATATTTATGTTTATGCGATTGCTATTATTTATCTATCGTATCAATTTACTTTAGTAAGTAGAAATCGTTTATTTATTTAATTTTATCAGTATAATAATAACTACATGATTTTATTATTAATAAACTAACGAACTGCTCCGTTTCGCACAAGTGAAATTTAACGAAGATACAACTATAATAAGAATAACAAAATAAATAAATTCGTGAATCGTGACTGGTGACGCGTTTCATCCGTAAAAATTTTACCCCTCATGCGCCTAAAGAAGTTTCACTTCAAAAATATAAACAAAAACATTTGTAAAGATTCTATTTAATAATTGAAGAGGTAGATTAAAGAGAGTTGTTTAAACTCCATATGAATTAAAATCTTGTATGCAGGGAGGACGTAGGAGACATAATAGGCTCCTACCTCAGCATCAAGCAAGTGAGCGCGCAGGACTACGGCACGTACGTGTGCGTCGTGCACAGCAACGACGTCGTCTCCAGGAACTACGTCACCGTGCACTATAAACGTAAGCCGAATGTTTGTTTAGCTTAACCAGAGTTCGAAATGAGATTACATTCAAGCCGTAGACTTTATTGTGAAATATATTTCTGAAAAATATTTTTTCATATATCAACTAAATTTTCTCTGATTTCGATATTTATCCTTTACTTTTTTATTATGATTTTTTTTTCAATTTGTTTGCCGACATGGTTGATTTTTTTAATCAACCATGTCGGCAAACAAGCGTAAGACCTGCATGACGGTAAGAGGTTACCGTAGCCTAAAGGCGCCTGAAACACCAGAAGTATCACAAGCGTGTTACCGACCCTACCCCCGACCCTCCCCAGGAGCCCTGGCCACCTCACTCACCACAGTTACACAACATTGCCTAAGAGCAGTATATCTTTAGTAAGGTGGAGGTACTTCCCTGGTGGGGCTGCTCCAGATTATGAGCAGGATATATCCTGCTGTGTAAGTGTTGTATATCAATAAAACGAGGTAAGGTCGGCAGTAACGTGATGGGTCCCCCGCAGAGACGGCGGAGGGCGGCGCGTCCCCGTGGTGCGGCGGCGCGGGCGTGCCGTGGCGCGCGCTGGCGCTGGGCGGCGCGGCGGGCGCGCTGCTGCTGCTGTCGGCGGCCGCGTGCCACCGCCGCTGCACGCCGCGCCTGCTGCTGGCCGCGCGACACGCCCGCGCGCGCGCCGCCACCGCCGCGCACCGCGCCAGAGGTACTGCTGCTGTGCTGCTCTGCTGCACGTTTACAATAAAAACAACTTGCTCACCAATTGTGGCCATCTCATATTTTTCTCGTTTAAAGATGGGTTGCTTTTTTCTGACTTGTTTTGTGAATGTAAAGTTGTCTGTAGTACTTAAAAAACATAGCCTACACTCAATAATGTCGCTTTCTATAATTTTCGATATCGATTCAAAAGTTCTAAAGATTAGCTCTGAAACCTACAAACAAATGAGCAAACCGTATCTCTGCATATTATTAATATGAGATTAAACAGACTATACCCCGTCCGGCGACTAATGATCTTTTTGACACTTCAAGAAATTTTGACATTAGTGACTGCCTCACACGTTATTTATTCGATTCGAAATAATAATCGATTTTATTTAAGAAGAACTTTCAATCGATTTAATTAAATACATTTAGTTTAAAAATATTATTTATTTATGCGTTTATTAGTTTTTTTAATTATAAATGAAATATATATGTAAATAATAAATAAATGAATTAACAGAGTTATTGCTCTTTATTCTTGGTTTGCAATTAAATTTCAAGATTTCGACTTAATCCCTTGCAAGTAATCAATCTTGGGGTCATAGATACTATTTTTATTTCCTTTTTTGTATTAAATTTATAGAAACAATAATCACATGACGCAAAATTATTTTTATCATATGATCGATTTATTATCGATTTATTATTTCAAGAACTGTTTCATAGTCTGTGGTTGTTTGTTATGCACAGGGTACTTCACTCAATCAATCAAATCGCCAATAAAGTATGACATTACAGTAGAATTTTAGTACGTTATTCCGAAAAAAAAAACAATTGTAATTTATAGGCGTGGGCTGTCAAAAAGATCATTAGTCGCCGGACGGGGTATAATAAGGTCCGATGTCTGGTAAACCGTTTCTATAGCCTATTATCTCTTAATTTCTCAAGCGAATTCTCAGACAAGAGTCAAATAGTCCAGTAACATGGGGTATAATATTTCGCCCTCATGAATGATCTCTTATTTTCGTAAGCAGTCTTGGACGACAGTCAGTCTAATAACTTGGTGTGGTCCACAGTGCTGGAGAAGGAGTTCGACGTGCTGGTGTGCTGGACGGCGGTGGACGGCGAGCTAGTTCGCGGAGCCTTGCTGCCTACACTGGCGCTCAAGTATAAGTACCGTGTCCACGCGGCCACGCTCTCTACCCAGCCCGACCACTGTGAGCATCCTTCAAAATATAAAAATAAATAATTAATCTATTCTTTCGCGTTAGCGCAACGATCACAGAACTGCCTAACAGCCGCATTATCAGGTTGTCAGAAAAAAATGCCTGTTGATTTTAGAATTACTTTTCAGCATACATTTTTTTCAGACTTGCGTGACACATATTTAAACTGGAAAAGTGAAACTCTATCTCGTTACTCTGAATTTTATCTGTCTGTGATTACTTAATAATGAGTGTTTGAATTAACATTTATACGCTAGTGACTTGCTTAAATTATAAAGATAAATAATGTGTCACAAATGATAGCTAATCTGATAAGTACTTTTTGAGTAATTCTATGGTATGAGTAATATTAGATAAAGCAGTGTGTAATAAGGGTAAAATAATTATTATATGAATGATTACATAGATTAGTATCGGTCGGCAAAATTTCAAGTTCGCTTAAGTATTTCTTTTCAAATTCTTTGCCTTAAATTTTAAACTTAACTGATCGAGCGAAACTGTGGTATGTAGATAATAATTAAAGACCACTAAATTATCGCAGTAATTTGAAGATTCTTACGAGTATTTTATTATAACTCTAATGTAATCGAGACATTCGTGAGTATAATGGCAGCGATTTGTAAATAAAATTGCTTTCGTCCTCAGGGTACAGTGAGCTAGTAGGGGAAGTATCTCGCTGCCGGTCGCTAGTGGCCGTGCTGTCTCCGGCGCAGTACACTCCGCAGCAGCTGCTCACCGCGCTGAGGCAGTTGAGAGCGCTGCCCGTGCCGCCCGTCGTCGTTCTACTGCAGGTATGTTGCGACATTGTGTACTTTGTGTCGTAGTAACATTGGACTTAATGCAATAATGGGCATGACGAAACATTTTGAAAACCTCTTCCATAATTATATTATATTATATTATATTTTTTATTTTTTGACTTTCGTTAAGTGTGTGACATGCACCTTATGACGAAATAAATGATTTTGAATTTGAATTTGAATTTAATGTGGGTACACATTTACTATTTACGAAAATATCTATAGTTCGGTAATAAACTAAATTTAAGGAAGTTTAAAACTATTTTTCTAATATGTTTTCAATGTGCGCGACAATACGTCAGAGTCGTCAGGCGCGTTCCACCTAAGGCCACTGAAAAGTGAAAACCGAAAACAATTTGTATGTGCTAAAATCCCTCTCTCCTCCTTATCGCATAACTTAAGCACGCTCTTCTCTAGCTTTTAAAAACCAGGTCCTATACCCAAAAACTATTCGTTTTGGTCATGAATCGCTCTATATTACTGGGGTAGTACCTCGACCTTACAGAATATCACAGCTAAATGATACGGCTTTCAAACAGTGTTGTGTTCCTGTGGTGAGTAAGGTAACTAGAGCTCCTGGGAGGGTGGGGATTGGAGTAGGGTCGGTAACGCGTTTGCGATGCTTCTGGTATTTTAGGCGTCTATATGTTACGGTAACCGCTTACCATCAGGTGAGCGGTACGCTTGTTTGTCGACCTAGTTGTATAAATAAAATTAACTAAAATTTTTTTCTATGTTAAACGGTTTTATCACAATAAAAATGATGTAGTTAGGTTATGTACTAAAAGCTAAAAAATAATTCGGTAAGTCCTAGCTACCAGATCGCACTAATTTTCTCATCAATCTGGGGTATTGATCAGACAAATATAAAGTCGTTGGGTGTATCGTATCCAGAGTAAACATTATGATAGAAATTTCACGATCTGGTTGTTTTATGGAAAATATGTTATCCCATAATCCGCCATTTTGGATTTTTATAGTGAGCTCTATTCTACCAATCAAGCCCTTTCATTTGATACCCATATTGAGGTATTTGTGAAAAATATGTAATCCGCCATTTTGTGGCAGCGGCCATCATGGATTTACAATCATAAGATTCTTAAGGAATATATTATGTTGTATTGTCATTAAGATTAAGAGCATATTAAGAGTGTGTACCAAATATCAGATCAAATCAATCTGTCATCAGGAGGGTAAAATTCCGATTACTAAGTTTGACCCAAACAAACAAGAAACTGGTCAAGCTGAATAAAACAGTTAAAAAAAATCGTTTCCTAAATGTATGAAACCGCAGGGCTTAAGTCGTCAAGTCGATAGAAAAGTAATGTGATATGAAACCGCCAGGATCTGCCGAAGCTGAAGCGCGAGGCGAAGGAGTCGGGCGAGAGCTTGGTGGAGGTGCTGCGGCGCACGCGGCTGGTGGCGTGGCGCCACGTGCACGAGCGCGCCTTCTGGACCGCGCTGCGCCTGGCGCTGCCGCTGCCGCCGCCGCACCGCCCGCCCCGCGAAGGTACCGCCCCTCCTGCCTACATACCTACCTACTTTACTTAGTGGAGGTGCTGCGGCGCACGCGGCTGGTGGCGTGGGCGCCACGTGCACGAGCGCGCCTTCTGGACCGCGCTGCGCCTGGCGCTGCCGCTGCCGCCGCCGCACCGCCCGCCCCGCGAGGTACCGCCCTCCTGCCTACATACCTACCTACTTTACTTAGTGGAGGTGCTGCGGCGCACGCGGCTGGTGGCGTGGCGCCACGTGCACGAGCGCGCCTTCTGGACCGCGCTGCGCCTGGCGCTGCCGCTGCCGCCGCCGCACCGCCCGCCCCCGCGAGGTACCGCCCTCCTGCCTACATACCTACCTACTTTACTTAGTGGAGGTGCTGCGGCGCACGCGGCTGGTGGCGTGGCGCCACGTGCACGAGCGCGCCTTCTGGGACCGCGCTGCGCCTGGCGCTGCCGCTGCCGCCGCCGCACCGCCCGCCCCGCGAGGTACCGCCCTCCTGCCTACATACCTACCTACTTTACTTAGTGGAGGTGCTGCGGCGCCACGCGGCTGGTGGCGTGGCGCCACGTGCACGAGCGCGCCTTCTGGACCGCGCTGCGCCTGGCGCTGCCGCTGCCGCCGCCGCACCGCCCGCCCCGCGAAGGTACCGCCCTCCTGCCTACATACCTACCTACTTTACTTAGTGGAGGTGCTGCGGCGCACGCGGCTGTTGGCGTGGCGCCACGTGCACGAGCGCGCCTTCTGGACCGCGCTGCGCCTGGCGCTGCCGCTGCCGCCGCCGCACCGCCCGCCCCGCGAAGGGTACCGCCCTCCTGCCTACATACCTACCTACTTTACTTAGTGGAGGTGCTGCGGCGCACGCGGCTGGTGGCGTGGCGCCACGTGCACGAGCGCGCCTTCTGGACCGCGCTGCGCCTGGCGCTGCCGCTGCCGCCGCCGCACCGCCCGCCCCGCGAGGTACCGCCCTCCTGCCTACATACCTACCTACTTTACTTAGTGGAGGTGCTGCGGCGCACGCGGCTGGTGGCGTGGCGCCACGTGCACGAGCGCGCCTTCTGGACCGCGCTGCGCCTGGCGCTGCCGCTGCCGCCGCCGCACCGCCCGCCCCGCGAGGTACCGCCCTCCTGCCTACATACCTACCTACTTTACTTAGTGGAGGTGCTGCGGCGCACGCGGCTGTTGGCGTGGCGCCACGTGCACGAGCGCGCCTTCTGGACCGCGCTGCGCCTGGCGCTGCCGCTGCCGCCGCCGCACCGCCCGCCCCGCGCGAGGTACCGCCCTCCTGCCTACATACCTACCTACTTTACTTAGTGGAGGTGCTGCGGCGCACGCGGCTGGTGGCGTGGCGCCACGTGCACGAGCGCGCCTTCTGGACCGCGCTGCGCCTGGCGCTGCCGCCGCCGCACCCGCCCGCCCCGCGAAGGTACCGCCCTCCTGCCTACATACCTACCTACTTTACTTAGTGGAGGTGCTGCGGCGCACGCGGCTGGTGGCGTGGCGCCACGTGCACGAGCGCGCCTTCTGGACCGCGCTGCGCCTGGCGCTGCCCGCTGCCCGCCGCCGCACCGCCCGCCCCGCGAGGTACCGCCCTCCTGCCTACATACCTGCCTACTTTACTTAGTGGAGGTGCTGCGGCGCACGCGGCTGGTGGCGTGGCGCCACGTGCACGAGCGCGCCTTCTGGACCGCGCTGCGCCTGGCGCTGCCGCTGCCGCCGCCGCACCGCCCGCCCCCGCGAGGTACC
>HG992177.1:13300125-13492625 GCA_905220545.2 Melitaea athalia
CCGCCCCGCGAGGTACCGCCCTCCTGCCTACATACCTACCTACTTTACTTAGTGGAGGTGCTGCGGCGCACGCGGCTGGTGGCGTGGCGCCACGTGCACGAGCGCGCCTTCTGGACCGCGCTGCGCCTGGCGCTGCCGCTGCCGCCGCCGCACCGCCCGCCCCGCGAGGTACCGCCCTCCTGCCTACATACCTACCTACTTTACTTAGTGGAGGTGCTGCGGCGCACGCGGCTGGTGGCGTGGCGCCACGTGCACGAGCGCGCCTTCTGGACCGCGCTGCGCCTGGCGCTGCCGCTGCCGCCGCCGCACCGCCCGCCCCGCGAGGTACCGCCCTCCTGCCTACATACCTACCTACTTTACTTAGTGGAGGTGCTGCGGCGCACGCGGCTGGTGGCGTGGCGCCACGTGCACGAGCGCGCCTTCTGGACCGCGCTGCGCCTGGCGCTGCCGCTGCCGCCGCCGCACCGCCCGCCCCGCGAGGTACCGCCCTCCTGCCTACATACCTACCTACTTTACTTGGTGGAGGTGCTGCGGCGCACGCGGCTGGTGGCGTGGCGCCACGTGCACGAGCGCGCCTTCTGGACCGCGCTGCGCCTGGCGCTGCCGCTGCCGCCGCCGCACCGCCCGCCCCGCGAGGTACCGCCCTCCTGCCTACATACCTACCTACTTTACTTAGTGGAGGTGCTGCGGCGCACGCGGCTGGTGGCGTGGCGCCACGTGCACGAGCGCGCCTTCTGGACCGCGCTGCGCCTGGCGCTGCCGCTGCCGCCGCCGCACCGCCCGCCCCGCGAGGTACCGCCCTCCTGCCTACATACCTACCTACTTTACTTAGTGGAGGTGCTGCGGCGCACGCGGCTGGTGGCGTGGCGCCACGTGCACGAGCGTGCCTTCTGGACCGCGCTGCGCCTGGCGCTGCCGCTGCCGCCGCCGCACCGCCCGCCCCGCGAGGTACCGCCCTCCTGCCTACATACCTACCTACTTTACTTAGTGGAGGTGCTGCGGCGCACGCGGCTGTTGGCGTGGCGCCACGTGCACGAGCGCGCCTTCTGGACCGCGCTGCGCCTGGCGCTGCCGCTGCCGCCGCCGCACCGCCCGCCCCGCGAGGTACCGCCCTCCTGCCTACATACCTACCTACTTTACTTAGTGGAGGTGCTGCGGCGCACGCGGCTGGTGGCGTGGCGCCACGTGCACGAGCGCGCCTTCTGGACCGCGCTGCGCCTGGCGCTGCCGCTGCCGCCGCCGCACCGCCCGCCCCGCGAGGTACCGCCCTCCTGCCTACATACCTACCTACTTTACTTAGTGGAGGTGCTGCGGCGCACGCGGCTGGTGGCGTGGCGCCACGTGCACGAGCGCGCCTTCTGGACCGCGCTGCGCCTGGCGCTGCCGCTGCCGCCGCCGCACCGCCCGCCCCGCGAGGTACCGCCCTCCTGCCTACATACCTACCTACTTTACTTAGTGGAGGTGCTGCGGCGCACGCGGCTGGTGGCGTGGCGCCACGTGCACGAGCGCGCCTTCTGGACCGCGCTGCGCCTGGCGCTGCCGCTGCCGCCGCCGCACCGCCCGCCCCGCGAGGTACCGCCCTCCTGCCTACATACCTACCTACTTTACTTGGTGGAGGTGCTGCGGCGCACGCGGCTGGTGGCGTGGCGCCACGTGCACGAGCGCGCCTTCTGGACCGCGCTGCGCCTGGCGCTGCCGCTGCCGCCGCCGCACCGCCCGCCCCGCGAGGTACCGCCCTCCTGCCTACATACCTACCTACTTTACTTAGTGGAGGTGCTGCGGCGCACGCGGCTGGTGGCGTGGCGCCACGTGCACGAGCGCGCCTTCTGGACCGCGCTGCGCCTGGCGCTGCCGCTGCCGCCGCCGCACCGCCCGCCCCGCGAGGTACCGCCCTCCTGCCTACATACCTACCTACTTTACTTAGTGGAGGTGCTGCGGCGCACGCGGCTGGTGGCGTGGCGCCACGTGCACGAGCGCGCCTTCTGGACCGCGCTGCGCCTGGCGCTGCCGCTGCCGCCGCCGCACCGCCCGCCCCGCGAGGTACCGCCCTCCTGCCTACATACCTACCTACTTTACTTAGTGGAGGTGCTGCGGCGCACGCGGCTGGTGGCGTGGCGCCACGTGCACGAGCGCGCCTTCTGGACCGCGCTGCGCCTGGCGCTGCCGCTGCCGCCGCCGCACCGCCCGCCCCGCGAGGTACCGCCCTCCTGCCTACATACCTACCTACTTTACTTAGTGGAGGTGCTGCGGCGCACGCGGCTGGTGGCGTGGCGCCACGTGCACGAGCGCGCCTTCTGGACCGCGCTGCGCCTGGCGCTGCCGCTGCCGCCGCCGCACCGCCCGCCCCGCGAGGTACCGCCCTCCTGCCTACATACCTACCTACTTTACTTAGTGGAGGTGCTGCGGCGCACGCGGCTGGTGGCGTGGCGCCACGTGCACGAGCGCGCCTTCTGGACCGCGCTGCGCCTGGCGCTGCCGCTGCCGCCGCCGCACCGCCCGCCCCGCGAGGTACCGCCCTCCTGCCTACATACCTACCTACTTTACTTAGTGGAGGTGCTGCGGCGCACGCGGCTGTTGGCGTGGCGCCACGTGCACGAGCGCGCCTTCTGGACCGCGCTGCGCCTGGCGCTGCCGCTGCCGCCGCCGCACCGCCCGCCCCGCGAGGTACCGCCCTCCTGCCTACATACCTACCTACTTTACTTAGTGGAGGTGCTGCGGCGCACGCGGCTGGTGGCGTGGCGCCACGTGCACGAGCGCGCCTTCTGGACCGCGCTGCGCCTGGCGCTGCCGCTGCCGCCGCCGCACCGCCCGCCCCGCGAGGTACCGCCCTCCTGCCTACATACCTACCTACTTTACTTAGTGGAGGTGCTGCGGCGCACGCGGCTGGTGGCGTGGCGCCACGTGCACGAGCGCGCCTTCTGGACCGCGCTGCGCCTGGCGCTGCCGCTGCCGCCGCCGCACCGCCCGCCCCGCGAGGTACCGCCCTCCTGCCTACATACCTACCTACTTTACTTAGTGGAGGTGCTGCGGCGCACGCGGCTGTTGGCGTGGCGCCACGTGCACGAGCGCGCCTTCTGGACCGCGCTGCGCCTGGCGCTGCCGCTGCCGCCGCCGCACCGCCCGCCCCGCGAGGTACCGCCCTCCTGCCTACATACCTACCTACTTTACTTAGTGGAGGTGCTGCGGCGCACGCGGCTGGTGGCGTGGCGCCACGTGCACGAGCGCGCCTTCTGGACCGCGCTGCGCCTGGCGCTGCCGCTGCCGCCGCCGCACCGCCCGCCCCGCGAGGTACCGCCCTCCTGCCTACATACCTACCTACTTTACTTAGTGGAGGTGCTGCGGCGCACGCGGCTGGTGGCGTGGCGCCACGTGCACGAGCGCGCCTTCTGGACCGCGCTGCGCCTGGCGCTGCCGCTGCCGCCGCCGCACCGCCCGCCCCGCGAGGTACCGCCCTCCTGCCTACATACCTACCTACTTTACTTAGTGGAGGTGCTGCGGCGCACGCGGCTGGTGGCGTGGCGCCACGTGCACGAGCGCGCCTTCTGGACCGCGCTGCGCCTGGCGCTGCCGCTGCCGCCGCCGCACCGCCCGCCCCGCGAGGTACCGCCCTCCTGCCTACATACCTACCTACTTTACTTAGTGGAGGTGCTGCGGCGCACGCGGCTGGTGGCGTGGCGCCACGTGCACGAGCGCGCCTTCTGGACCGCGCTGCGCCTGGCGCTGCCGCTGCCGCCGCCGCACCGCCCGCCCCGCGAGGTACCGCCCTCCTGCCTACATACCTACCTACTTTACTTGGTGGAGGTGCTGCGGCGCACGCGGCTGGTGGCGTGGCGCCACGTGCACGAGCGCGCCTTCTGGACCGCGCTGCGCCTGGCGCTGCCGCTGCCGCCGCCGCACCGCCCGCCCCGCGAGGTACCGCCCTCCTGCCTACATACCTACCTACTTTACTTAGTGGAGGTGCTGCGGCGCACGCGGCTGGTGGCGTGGCGCCACGTGCACGAGCGCGCCTTCTGGACCGCGCTGCGCCTGGCGCTGCCGCTGCCGCCGCCGCACCGCCCGCCCCGCGAGGTACCGCCCTCCTGCCTACATACCTACCTACTTTACTTAGTGGAGGTGCTGCGGCGCACGCGGCTGGTGGCGTGGCGCCACGTGCACGAGCGCGCCTTCTGGACCGCGCTGCGCCTGGCGCTGCCGCTGCCGCCGCCGCACCGCCCGCCCCGCGAGGTACCGCCCTCCTGCCTACATACCTACCTACTTTACTTAGTGGAGGTGCTGCGGCGCACGCGGCTGTTGGCGTGGCGCCACGTGCACGAGCGCGCCTTCTGGACCGCGCTGCGCCTGGCGCTGCCGCTGCCGCCGCCGCACCGCCCGCCCCGCGAGGTACCGCCCTCCTGCCTACATACCTACCTACTTTACTTAGTGGAGGTGCTGCGGCGCACGCGGCTGGTGGCGTGGCGCCACGTGCACGAGCGCGCCTTCTGGACCGCGCTGCGCCTGGCGCTGCCGCTGCCGCCGCCGCACCGCCCGCCCCGCGAGGTACCGCCCTCCTGCCTACATACCTACCTACTTTACTTAGTGGAGGTGCTGCGGCGCACGCGGCTGGTGGCGTGGCGCCACGTGCACGAGCGCGCCTTCTGGACCGCGCTGCGCCTGGCGCTGCCGCTGCCGCCGCCGCACCGCCCGCCCCGCGAGGTACCGCCCTCCTGCCTACATACCTACCTACTTTACTTAGTGGAGGTGCTGCGGCGCACGCGGCTGGTGGCGTGGCGCCACGTGCACGAGCGCGCCTTCTGGACCGCGCTGCGCCTGGCGCTGCCGCTGCCGCCGCCGCACCGCCCGCCCCGCGAGGTACCGCCCTCCTGCCTACATACCTACCTACTTTACTTAGTGGAGGTGCTGCGGCGCACGCGGCTGTTGGCGTGGCGCCACGTGCACGAGCGCGCCTTCTGGACCGCGCTGCGCCTGGCGCTGCCGCTGCCGCCGCCGCACCGCCCGCCCCGCGAGGTACCGCCCTCCTGCCTACATACCTACCTACTTTACTTAGTGGAGGTGCTGCGGCGCACGCGGCTGGTGGCGTGGCGCCACGTGCACGAGCGCGCCTTCTGGACCGCGCTGCGCCTGGCGCTGCCGCTGCCGCCGCCGCACCGCCCGCCCCGCGAGGTACCGCCCTCCTGCCTACATACCTACCTACTTTACTTAGTGGAGGTGCTGCGGCGCACGCGGCTGGTGGCGTGGCGCCACGTGCACGAGCGCGCCTTCTGGACCGCGCTGCGCCTGGCGCTGCCGCTGCCGCCGCCGCACCGCCCGCCCCGCGAGGTACCGCCCTCCTGCCTACATACCTACCTACTTTACTTAGTGGAGGTGCTGCGGCGCACGCGGCTGGTGGCGTGGCGCCACGTGCACGAGCGCGCCTTCTGGACCGCGCTGCGCCTGGCGCTGCCGCTGCCGCCGCCGCACCGCCCGCCCCGCGAGGTACCGCCCTCCTGCCTACATACCTACCTACTTTACTTAGTGGAGGTGCTGCGGCGCACGCGGCTGGTGGCGTGGCGCCACGTGCACGAGCGCGCCTTCTGGACCTACCGACTTTCTATCTATCCATCTACCTACCTACCTTCCTATCTAATTATCTGCCTACCTACCTATCTTTTCCTTTCTACTTACCTACCTACCTACCCCAAAACGCTCTATCGTCACTGCACAACACAAGTTGACTCTGTAGTTCGATTTCGTAATGGCAATATTCAGCAAGATGTCAATGACCTATATTACAACCTTTTTATGTTTCTCCTGTTTGTACCTCCTCATAAGTCTCAATCATTCTTCAATATTAGAAACGCCCAGATTCCTGTCTGTTGTTGTCTGTCTTTACCACTTAACTAAAAATGATATACTTGTTTACTTTGTTATGTATAAACAAATTTTAGGTTACTTGGGTTTCGAAATAAATTGATTTGTGAATGATACACATAACTGTAAACTTTTTCTCAAGTATAATTTCATATTTCAGGATAAATCGAAGACAATCGAATCGGAGGAAAGCAAAAACTCTCGTTCGGGAAGTCTGACGGCTCTCGTGTGAGACACTGGAAAAACCCGTTGTAAACTCGTGCGTCGTTCCGCGAAGATCCGCTGGCAGTTATAAGACGTGTATAAAGTAGTGATAGTGAGTGACAGTAAACAAGACTATGTTGCGTTGACTATCGTAAGGGACATCTGTGCCGCCAATACGTATGAAGACTGTGAGTAGCTAGTAATTATAAAAGAAATTCGATCACATTAATGGTATTTTAGTTAGTAACGTAAGAAGACTTGAAATCTGTATACAGTTTTCTAAGATCTCAGTATTTACTTCTCTTTCTCTCTCTCTCTCTCACGTACTATTTTCATTTCTCTTTCTTGTGCCAAAGGAATATTGCAAACATGACAATTAATATTTAAATCTTTGGTTGTACTTTATTTATTTTATGTTTATACATAATTATACTATCGTAGAAAATGAGTATTATTTTAATTTCGATTCTGTCCATTTCCTTAGTTTTATTGGTGTTTAAATATAAAATTGTTTTTTAAAACATGTCTAAATATAAAAACAAATGTGACGTTTTTGAGGTCTGTGATAATCAAAATACGGTATAGAAAGCAGTGTTCAAAAGCTGTCAAGTATCTCACATTGTGTAAATTTATGTTAATCGGCATTATCCTTGCGTGGATATCTAGGTGATTAATGTTATGACTTTTATAATCTTCAAGTATTTTGTACATAAATTCATTACGATCTATAATAAAAAGGCGGGTGCCTGCCTCTTAACATCATACAGACGAATTTGGTATTATGACTTTTCAAAGGCTGCTATAACATTTAATGTTGTGTAATTATTACTTATTGTACTTACCGACACGGATCTTGAGCCCTGACCTTTAAACGCGCAGAAACAAATTTTTGATATCAAAGTGAGGCACAGGGGCGAGGCAATCGTATTATGATCACGATCTGGCTCGACCCGGCAAAACTATAACTCCTTTTAACCGTTTCGTTGTTCGTTCCTGTCTCGCTACGTATTACAATTCGAGTGTAAAATAGTGCCTACAATTAAAAATTTAACATTTTATTTACTCAATGAAAACTAACTGCTTCCGTTTCATTAACTTTCTAATATCTATAATATCTGAAAAAATTAGGTAACTAAAACAATAATTTAAGCGCAAATCGATCCTCTGTAACTAAAAGCTCAAGATTCGTGCCAGTAACTATATTACTGTGCTACACTGCCTTTTCTAATTACGTTCTTATATTATTATTTTTTTTGTTTGTAAATTGTTGGATAGCATTTCCCTACAGTATTTAAATGTGAATAATATTTAATGTCCTTCACCTTTTCTAGTATTATGTACTCCTTACATTCCAGAAAAATATAATAGTGTTTAGTTAATATACACGTATTGTATAAAATTATATAAATTTCGAAATAAACAGATAAGAAACCTAAATCATTATTTCAATAAACACCAAATGGTGCTTCCTTGTGTGTGTGTGATGCCTGTGTCTATGGTGTATTTTTATAATTAGTTACTGAACTTTAAAGCTTATAATATTTTGAATATAAAATACTAAAAATTAATACTAGTTAAAAGTAACTGTAAATTGTTTTAATTTAGGTTTGATTTTAATATACATATTAATTATTACTAGTGGTCGCCCAGAGGTCGAAATTCGACCATAAATTTTAATTAAAGAATACTTTTTATTTTATTTATTATTTTTTTTATGTTAGTACCTATGTCGACAAACAAGCGTACGGCTCACCTGATGGTAAGTGAATACCGTAGCCTATAGACGCCTGCAACACCAGAAGCGTCGCAAGCGCGTTGCCGACCCTATCCCTAATCAGCCCCAGCCCCCAGGAGCCAAAAAATAATCAAAATAAAGAACCATTTTTTAAATTTTTCAATTCGACTACAGCTAGACTAACAATCAACAAAATAGTATATTATGCGTGTGTGTTTCAAATACATGGTAGTGTGTATAAAGTTTTTTTTTAAATTAATTTCATAATGTATGTTTTATGTATACTTAATTAAAAAAAAATTAGCATTCTACACTTCTCTATATAAACTATAAGTGTGCGCGAAATTTCCGTATACCAATTTAATAAAAATATATCCCACGCAACTTCAGAGAGATAGTCCGCAATAAAAAAAATTCATTTTTATCATTAACTAGCTGACCCGCCGAACTTCGTACCGCCTAACAGTCAATTCTTTAATCTTTTACTTTTTTTCATACTTATCCTTTCCGGAACCCCTCCACTAACACTTAAACTTTATGGTACGGGGTACCTATGGTATTAAAGTTCAAGTTGACTTTTAAGTATTATTACGAATCTTTTGTATGGGAATATAGATAATTGTTGTTTTTAGACTTTTTCAGGGAATTTTTAAAATTTTTCTCTCCGTAATAACCATCCTCGTATTTCAAGGAATATTATAAAAAAAGAATTAGCGAAATCGGTTCAGCTGCTCTCGAGATTTGTACTTAGCAACACATTCAGCGATTCATTTTTATATATATAGAGATGTGTAAAAAATACTTCTGTTATTTCGTTTGTTTAATAAATATATATTTTTATTTAATGATGTGCGGACCGCGACGGTATTTCATTTCTACAAACGGACCTCGAGCGAAACTAATAGGTGACCCCTGATCTATACGGTATTACTAATACTTGAACACAGTAGTTCCGTGTTAATCCGATACAAATTTATTAACAAAGAAGTGAGGAAGTTGGGAGATTATAAATTTTACGAATGGTTTGACTAAAATTAACATAAAAAATACACATACATACACTGGTAAGAAAATTCATATTCTAATATTGTGTTGCACTATAATGTAACAAACAAAATAAATTAAAAGTAAAAAAACCTTTTTAAAAAACAAGCTTTTATTTGAATGCACTAAAACGAAAAAAAAAAATTTTTACCTTAAAACTTTTACTATCTACTTATAAAGTCATTACACATAATCTATATGATAGAAAAGCTTGTCGCGAGATAGTACTCGTATTTCCTTAGTTTGAAAATTTTAATAGTTAAAATCAATCACATCAATTTATTTAATTTACTTGTTTACAAGCAAATCTTGCGACAAACTTTTAAAATATCATATAGATTATGTGTAATGACTTTATAAGTAGATAGTAAAAGTTTTAAGGTAAAAATTTATTTTTTTCGTTTTAGTGCATTCAAATAAAAGCTTGTTTTTTAAAAAGGTTTTTTACTTTTAATTTATTTTTGACTTTTTAGTCGGTTATCACGTCACTTTATTCGAATTATTCTTAGCAAGCCCTTTCATTTGATACCCATATTGTAGAAGTGCACTAAAAATAACTAGTCCGCACTCTTGGATATGCCGCCATATTTGATTTAGAATGACGTCACAAAGTTAACCATGCATTGGCATCCAAATTGAACCTATATACAAAATTTCAGCTCAATTGCTTGAAGATATTTGCTTCAAAATTAAGTTGCAAGATTTCACCCGAACAAACAAACATACATACATAAATACATACAAATCATGCATAAGTTAAATAAAAGCTTGTAAAAAGGGAAAGGTAAAAGGAAATATGTCTTTAGCAAATATAAAATTTTTATTTCGTTGCTATAATGATCTAACAAATTCTCAATAAAAATAAATTTCCTAAGTAGCCAGGCACTGGACACATTAAATTCAATATCACACAATTATTCTTTAGTAACAATCGAATCACTCTGCGAAACATTAAAAATAATTTAAGAGTTTCATTACAGACCAAAACTTATTTCACAAACGGTAACCAAAAATCACAAAAAAATTTACAATTCAAAATTATCCTAAGTACATCATATAAGTAACAGACATGATTACAGGATGATAAATTATAATGAAAATAAGTACCAAACTAATTTATCGTGCTTACATTTAAGTACACAAACCGTACTTGCACTTATAAATACGAAATTAAATTAAATTATACGGTATATAATAATATAAGAATCATATAAGGAACATTTGTATTCCGAGCACAAAAAGCTCAACACTTCGATTCGTCTAATTTATTTTATATAACAGCACAAAAATTTCTTTTATAGAATCACTGTTAACTCACATCGGTATATCAATACATTTATTACAATCATACTATTGTATAACAAAAATAAGATCCATTAAAATTAACCTACAGTAATTTGGAAGATGTAGTTTTAACTCAAGTAATTAATTTAAAAAAGCTGAAACAACCTCTAAATTACCATCTGTTAAATTTATGTAATTACTATGTGAGATTTCGATAAGCACAGCATTATATTTTTGTCATATAAATCTCATAAAAATCATAGCTTTTAGTATTCGAAGTAGTTATTAAGTAAATAGTCTATCTAACTTCTTACAACTTTTAAAGCGTTACTCTGATCCCTCTGTTTCGTGTAAGTACTTTTTGTTGTAGGCCTGAAACAAATATTTACTGTTAGTCATCGTTATATTAATTAAATTTGTAAATCAGTGTAACAATATGACACAATCGGTGGGGTATATAAAATAAATTGTAAGCGGTTGACATTTCTACTGAGATTTCAAATATAAAATGTACGGTCTGCTCCACCATGGCGCGTGCAGCGGCTCGTCTCGTGCGCGTGCGCGGACCGATATAGAGATACGAGGACGTTACCTGCAGCGCGATATAGAGATACGAGGACGTTACCTGCAGCGCGATATAGAGATACGAGGACGTTACCTGCAGCGCGACCCGGGCCAGCGTGTCGGCCATGGCGCGGCCGGTCTGCTCCACCATGGCGCGTGCAGCTGCTCGTGCGCGTGCGGACCGATATAGAGATACGAGGACGTTACCTGCAGCGCGACCCGGGCCAGCGTGTCGGCCATGGCGCGGCCGGTCTGCTCCACCATGGCGCGTGCAGCGGCTCGTGCGCGTGCGGACCGATATAGAGATACGAGGACGTTACCTGCAGCGCGATATAGAGATACGAGGACGTTACCTGCAGCGCGATATAGAGATACGAGGACGTTACCTGCAGCGCGACCCGGGCCAGCGTGTCGGCCATGGCGCGGCCGGTCTGCTCCACCATGGCGCGTGCAGCGGCTCGTGCGCGTGCGGACCGATATAGAGATACGAGGACGTTACCTGCAGCGCGATATAGAGATACGAGGACGTTACCTGCAGCGCGACCCGGGCCAGCGTGTCGGCCATGGCGCGGCCGGTCTGCTCCACCATGGCGCGTGCAGCGGCTCGTGCGCGTGCGGACCGATATAGAGATACGAGGACGTTACCTGCAGCGCGATATAGAGATACGAGGACGTTACCTGCAGCGCGATATAGAGATACGAGGACGTTACCTGCAGCGCGACCCGGGCCAGCGTGTCGGCCATGGCGCGGCCGGTCTGCTCCACCATGGCGCGTGCAGCGGCTCGTGCGGGTGCGCGACCGATATAGAGATACGAGGACGTTACCTGCAGCGCGATATAGAGATACGAGGACGTTACCTGCAGCGCGATATAGAGATACGAGGACGTTACCTGCAGCGCGACCCGGGCCAGCGTGTCGGCCATGGCGCGGCCGGTCTGCTCCACCATGGCGCGTGCAGCGGCTCGTGCGCGTGCGGACCGATATAGAGATACGAGGACGTTACCTGCAGCGCGACCCGGGCCAGCGTGTCGGCCATGGCGCGGCCGGTCTGCTCCACCATGGCGCGCAGCACGCCGCCGTCACGCTGCAGCAGCTCGTGCGGGTGCGCGAACTCCACCATCTGCCCCGCGTCCATAACCAGAACCTGCAGATTGCCGTTCATATAACAATTATATTATTATTTTTAGCAGTAATAAATTTTAAACCTGAAATGTTATCTAAAACAAAAAAAAAAACTTTTTCGATAATTTTACTATTGAAAAAAAAAACCTTATCGGAATCCATGACAGTATGTAATCTGTGAGCAATTGTAAGTACTGTGCAGTCAGCGAATTTCGTTCTTATTGTTGCTTGGATCAACGCGTCCGTTCTGCAAAAAAGATTTATTAAAGGTTAAAAACAATTAGGTAAAGATCCCTAGTACATATTTTTCACCTGATTAGTAACAAGCTAATTTTCCGGGAGTAGCTTCATTTTGATGAGACGAACAAAAAGTTCCTCTTCGAAAACTCTCGATTGTGGTAGATAATAGATTTAGCAGGAGGTAGAGCAGCAGTGAGCGTAGGACCGGGTAACGTACCACGCAATTTGTAGGACAATATTTACCATCAAATTATATAAATACTAGCTGCTGCCCGCGACGTCGTCTGCGTGCGTTCACTGCTCGTTCCCCGTAGGTGATAGCGTGATAATATGTAGCCTATGTTCTGACCCGACTTCTTAATAATATTCGTGCCTAATTTGAAGTAAATCCATGCAGTACTTTTTGAGTTTATCCCGGACATACATACAGACAAAAATTCTAAAAACTATATTTTTGGCTTCGGTATCGATTGTAGATCACACCCCAAGTATTCTTTAAAAAAATATACAATGTACAGTTTTGACTTTCCTACCATTTTATTATATGTATAGATTAACTAAATAAAAGAAAAAAAATCAATTTTTGATGACCTCAGGTCATCAAGTTGATGACCTCGTAAGGTCATCAAAAATTATTACTAACCAGCTACTCTAAAGAAAGGCGTAAGCGCTGAAGTGACTAATAATAGAGAGGAATGGAAGAGGAGAACATGTTGTGCCGACCCTACATAAGTAATAAAAAATAATAATAATAAATATCTACACAATACACACACTGTCGTCTGTCCCTAAAGTAAGCAACTTAATTCTTGTGTTATAGGTGGTATTAGCTACCTTTTTTTTCGAAAAAACATACTTATAAATAATACATATAAAAATATGTAAATAAATATATATATTACACCCAGACTTGGGGTGGGAATCGAACACACAACCTCCAGAGCAGAAAGCAGTCACTACAAACTGCGCCAACGGGCTAGTCAGTGGGATAAGGGCAGGGAGATGATGATAGGAAGTGAGTACTGACTGCGGGTCGACGTTGGCCGTGGCCTCGTCGAGCACGAGCAGGCGGTTGCGGCGCACGATGGCGCGCGCCAGGCACACGAGCTGGCGCTGCCCCACCGAGAAGTTGCCGCCGCCCTCCGACATGCGCGAGCTCAGCCCCGCCGGCAGCTCCATCACCGCCTCCTTCAGCTCCACCTGTGGCGCACACCCGCGTGCTATTTAGTGTGTACTCACCGCACGGTCATATGTTAGGGACCCTATTCATGTGCCGATCGATATGTTATTTATTGGAACTGTACGGAGAAGTAGACAAGAATAAACTATTTTAACACGGGGATAACTTCACATATTGTATTCTTGCTCATTTTCTCAATTAGGATAGTATGGGGACAGTATATACATATTATGAACATGCTCGATAAATTTTTATTTATTGGGACAGCATACAGAACAAAAATAGCACTAAAAATAAACTATCGTTTTTACGCAGAAACGCAGGGATAACTTCACATATTGCATTTTGCTCATTATCTCAATTAGAATAGTATGGGGACAGTATATACATATTATGAACGGGTTCGAAAATTTTTATTTATTAGGACAGTATGGAGAACAAAAATAGCACTAAAAATAAACTATAGTTTTTACGCAGAAACGCAGAAGATAATTTAACATAATTATTGTATTATCACTCAAATTTTCAATTGAGACGATATGGGGAAATTCACAAAAAAGCTATTGTCTTAACGCAGAAATCTTCTTCCAGTGAATAGAACAAAATTCTTAGACTAAATAAGTATTTTTAGTGTCAAAGTATTGCTTTAATTCCAATATGGCGACATCCATTAATTACGTGAGCTATTTTTCGATCAGTTTAGACCCCCCCCCCCCCAGGGGCTGATGTGATGCTCGCGGCCACGTACCTCCTCGAGCGCGCGCCACAGCACCTGGTCGGGGTACTCGTCGAAGGGGTCGAGGTTGTGGCGCATGGTGCCGGAGAACAGCACGGGCTCCTGCGGGATGATGGACACCTGGCTGCGCAGCTCGTGCAGCCCCAGCGACGACGTCTCGCGACCGTCGATTATTATCTCGCCCTCGATGTTTGCTAGTCTGTCGAGTGCATGTACAATAGAGAGTAGCTAGCAGCTATATAATTTATGTACACATGTAAAAAAAAAATTCGTGACTGAATAATTTAGAATTTCGCAATAAAATTATTTCAGACAATTTAAAAGAAATACTTTTATTCGGAGAAGAATTCTTTACCTAGTAGTGAACGTTTCGTTTAATATATTTATCGTGTACCGTAGAGTATAAATAAATAAAATAAATTACCTAAAGAGTGCGTTAATGAGCGAAGACTTCCCAGCCCCGGTGCGTCCAACGATCCCCACTTTCTCCTTCGGCATGATATCGAAGGAGAGATCCTTCAATACGGGCGGCTCATCGGGCGTGTAGTACAGGAACACGTGTCTGAACTGTAACCGGCCCTGCTCCGGCCAGGACGGCGGCGGCTTCTTACTCGGTTCTGACTCTAACGGCGGTTCTGATTCTATATGTGAATATTCTTCTATCCTGTAAAAATATACCAACTTTTATAAGACATATTAGGGGTCTTCAATAAAATACGTTCGTAAACAAGGGGCAGTGGGGCTTTGCTTAGCGTGACGAGATGTAACAAAGGTTCTCGAGAGGGGTCAAAAATGATACCCGTGGCGTATTTTAAGGATGACTTCTTATAGAGAAATAATAATTGTTGAGTTAATTGATTCTTGATTTTATTATCCCTTTACAGTCATAATTATGTTTGTAGCAGTACAATACTCTCAAGAATCACGATTCAGCCTGTAATATCCTATATATTAATATTATATTGTTAATTTAAATACTTTTAATTCTCAAGTGCTCTTCATCAAAAGAAGTATTTTTGGAGGAAAATTGATAAAGCCTAAGTTTCATAAAAAGCGGTTAAGCAAGTAAAGAATTAAATATACATAAAATCAGTAAACAAATAACGTTTTATTGGACTCGCCTCTCGACACTAGTCATCTGGTTCTCCAGCTCGGTGGACTGTCGCATGCCCCACTGGAACATGCCGGTCAGGCCCATCGCCTGCGTGATCGCCAGACCCACGTTACCGCCATACTCTTCTGCGAGATTTACATAAAATCGATTAGTTTTTGGGTGACATTAAAGTCGGTTGAAGACAGACAAGGTCAAATCTACAAGCCTACAGCTACATACCACTGTAGATTACACCCTTACAGTAAAGACCATACAATATATAACACAAACAGTCTACGATTTTTCTATTGTTAGTAGACAAAGGCGTCTGTAGATTAATTTAATATCCATTCGACAATTAATAAAACTAAGCCTTGAAACAAAGCTCAAAATAAGAGGAACACAAACTTTTTTAATAATAATCTTACCCTTTCCAAAGACGAGGAAACTTAGTGTGACCACAGCGATATAGATGACGCAAACGAGGTCGAGCCAAAAACCAAAAGCACGTGAGCTTGCAATGAATAAGTACCTAGAAAAATATTTCATACTAATAAATCAAAGCTAGACTTCCTAGTTTTGGTGAAAACAGTTATATCGAAACATAAAATTTATAGACATTTTTATAATGACTACTTATAACTTTGTATAAGTATTTTTACCTATTTGGAACACCTATTTAGGAGTCAACCAGATGATTTAGACCGGTCCTAAATTCAATAAAAACTTAGTCAACATTAACAACACTTTAAAGCCATTTAAAGCTCATATCATTTAAACTAAAAAATAAAATGTATAAAACTAGAACTCACCAAGCAGAGCTATGTAAATCCTGATGGTTATCAAACTCCCTTATAAGAGCCTCTTGAGCGCCGAACGCTCGTATGGTAGTGATGCCTTGAAGAGACGCGTTGAGATGAGAGAAAACGGGACTTCGCGCTGCGAGGGAAATGTACCCACTATAATGAAGTTACTGCACATATTGTTGAGACTTTAGCTGAATACAGACTATCTCAATCCACAAAAGTATTGATGTGGATGTCGACAATTCCTTTTTTTATACTTTGTTAGAATTTACAACTTACATAAACTATTTTATTTCTAGGTTTCAAGAAATCTAAGGGGAAAAAATGAAATAATAATCCGCGATTTTAAGGACGCTATCACATTTTTTCACAAATATCAGTGATTTTCAGGTACCATTTTAATTAATTAGGAGTCACACTGTGACGATATCTTGATTTCAAACGAAAGATAATATAGTCATCTCCAGAGTAACACCATAAAAATTCTATAGCCCCATACAAGTTTTTCACACAAATACGTTTTAACCATCACAGTAATCGCAAAAAATTGAAAAAAGAAGGGTCTGAATAGGAACCAGTATAGCTAAATACACTGCACTAAGAAAAATAAATACACTAATAAATTGTTGCTCATTTAGTCCTCTGTGCGAATAGCTAAATATTTTATATAAAATCAAATAATATTTCCATTTATGAGAAAAATAAGAAACGCTCTCAAATTTTTCCATACATTTTTTACTCGTGAACAATCGTCGTTCGTCATTCTGCGCTCAAACGCGCCCGTCGAAGCACGCCTGTGTCGCTCCTCCGCAAAAAATAATTACGTAAAAAAATGAATTTCTTGTGCATACTGTGCTTGGACGAAGTTGATACTTTACAAATTGATACTCAAGATCTTCACAATCTATTGTCTTTGCAATGAATTTGGTTTATATTTAAAAATAAATAAAAGGAACTACATATCAATCTTCGCAATCTGTTGTCTTATATATGTATATAAAAATATAAATGTATATATATTTATATATAAATATATAAAAGAAAGTCGTGTTAGTTGCACTATTTATAACTCAAGAACGGCAGAACCGATTTGGCTGAAAATTAATGGGGGCGTAGCTTAGAACCAGGAAACGGACGTAGAATACTTTTTCTTTCAATTGGACCCGGTAGGTGGCGCTGCTATCGGTATCTAACTCCGAAACTACTGAACCAATTTGTATCAAATTTTGTACGCATCTGCAATTTGGTCCAACTTGGGAGATAGCGTAGTTTTTATTTCAATCGGACCCGGTAGGTGGCGCTGCTATCAGTATGTAACTCCGAAACTACTTAACCAATTTGTATCAAATTTTGTAAGCTTCTGCAATTTGGTCCAACTTGGGAGATAAGGTAGTTTTTATCTCAATTGGACCCGGTAGGTGGCGCTGCTATTTATTTATTGTAAGCAATCAATTTTGATAGCTGTTTTTCGGGCAGGACAACGTCTGCCGGGTCCGCTAGTATTATATAAAAATGAATCCCTATTTCTCTTGGTCACGCCATCACGCGTGAACTGCTGGACCGGTTGAGCTAATTCTTTTTTTGTTGTGTTTGTTATTGTCAGGAGAACCTTCTTATGCAGAAAAAATTGAGAAAATCGCGCGGAGAATCGGAAATTTTAACAATACTTAACCACCATATAAAATTATTTCTAATATAATCTTAGCGCTTTAGACAATAGAAACTTTTTTGACGTAACTTTATTATGACGTTTGACATTGAACTGAAAGAAGATTGGTTATAACACTTTTTGAAGTGAAAGTTGCGCATGAGGGGTAAAATTTGAGCGACCACTAACGTGGCAACACGTCACGCGGTCAGTACTTGGATGGGCGACCGCCTGGGAACACCACGTGACGTTGGCTTTGTTTTTTTTTCAATTAGTTTTTTTTGTGTTTTAAATTCTTTTTTTTAATTAGTTTTTTTAATTGTTTTTTTTTTTAAATAGTTTGTCAAAGATGTTTCACTTCTGACATATGTACTTTGTACGCACGCAATTTTTTAAAGCATTTTTTTTAATTTAATTATACCAATTTGAATTAAATATTTATATGGTTAAGACAGCACAACGTCTGTCGGGCCAGCTAGTTTATTTTAGATTTTACAATTACTATTGTACAAGGTTTTTAAATATTAGTTGTAAATATAGACAACCGAATGTATGCATTTGTCTTCTATTGTATTGTATCTATCTATTCTATTGTAATCTATTGTCTTAGAGTATTATTTTAACGCAATCTTCAACTTCGGAATACTCTTTGTTACTCCTTTATTACCTAATTGTCTACTTGAAATATAAAATGTTAAAACTATATATATATATATATATATATATATATATATATATATATATATATACATATATATATATATAAATTTTAATTGTATGTGATTTTGAATTATAAAAATAAAGCGTATTATTATTTATTATATTTTGTTGTATAGTGGGGCGAACGAGTATTAGATACGACACCTTTAGACATTCTGACGCCTATATACATTCTCATAAACAGAGTAGGAGAGAGGTGCCGTGAATGGACACGCTGATAGTAGGTACTCAGTAACAGTTATCAAGTTCGACTTTAAACTTACAACTAAATTTACTTAATCAATACCAGTAAAATTAAAAATTAATACTTTCAAGTACCAAGATTAGTTACGTCGGTATAAAATCGAGCGGCAGTGGTTTCAAAGTGGGCGTAGACGCATAATGCTATTGTGTTGCGATTCAGGTACCTAAACTTAAGCGAGTTCAAAATGTGATAGCGTCCTTAAATCTATAACTATTTTTGTGGATTAGGTTACCAAGTACCAACTGAAGACTTGAATTAATAAATAACTAAACGCTTTATACTCAAACGGCCCCACTAGGATTTACGCCTGAATACACAGACACACACACACACAAACACGCACGCACGCAGGCAGAGACGCACGCATGCACGCACGCACAAACGCCCAGACTACTGTAAAAATTTGTATGGCTAATACAGTCCCTCAATAAATTGTTTTACACTGTATAAACAGATTGACAAGGTAGTAAACAGTATAGCTATCCAGTATTAAATATAAAATTAACCATTAACCTAAAAAACTATGTGAGAATTATATAACAAGGGTCGCTCAGAGATGACTCACTCACACCCTCGAGGCGCTTGATGCTGCGGCTGGACGCGATGTAAAAGATACGCAGCCCGTAGAACACCAGCCCGATGGCGATCGTCGGTACCAACAGCCAGTAGTTCACCACGGCCACCACCACCACGATACCAATCAATGAAAGCCCGATCTGTAACGTTGGGAAACCAGGCTGTAGTAAGCTCGTTGATGTCCCATGGGTGGGCAAACTCTATGTCAGGTCAATTGGTAGTTAATTTGTTACAATGCTTCAGTCCAGACATACGTTTCCTGAAGCAACTAGCTAGTTGGCGACTGCCTTTATAATTATTATTTTATTTATATGTGGTACTAGCTGCTGCCCGCGACGTCGTCTGCGTGCGTTCACTGCTCGTTCCCCGTAGGTGATAGCGTGATAATATGTAGCCTATGTTCTGACCCGACTGCTTAGTAATATTCGTGCCAAATTTGAAGTAAATCCATGCAGTACTTTTTGAGTTTATCCCGGACATACATTGACTTTCCTATCATTTTATTATATGTATAGATTCTTTTACGTTATGCCTTGCAAGTGGAAACATAATCTGTAACCATCTTTAAGCTTTTTGAAGTAATACTTCTTTACACACGCTTGACTTGGGGAGTAAGCTGGTGAATGCGTGACGAGAGCGTTGTGAAAAGTGTGATCAGGCGAGGCGAACAGAGCAAGAGAAAGAGGTTCAAGCACAAATTTTCATTCTCTATCCTAAAGCCCTATTGCTAAAGAAGTTTTATTTCAGCTGCGCGGTCTAAAACACACTCTTTTTTTAGTAATGTATTTGTGGTATACAATAAAGAATAAATAATAATAATAACATAATGATTGTTTGACAAATTAAAGAATTTTAATTTACAACAATAAAACCAAAAATTATATACAAAAAAACACGAGCGTTTTAAGCGTTGGACATAAAAGAAGTGACCTTGTAACGCCTGAAAATATCATAAATTGTATCTAACCATCTCAATTACGTCAGCTTCCTAACAAAAAAAACAGTATCACAATCAGTAAACTCGTTTAGGAGCTACGGCGCCACAGACACATAGACACGTCAAACATATAACACCCCTTCTTCGCGCGTCGGGAGTAAATGAAATAAAAACAATATAACCTGCAATACGTCGAGTAAGGCAGACGGCAGAACTTCATCCACGGCGCCCATGTCCTTGGAGAACCGGTTGAGGATGCGGCCGGACGGGTTGGAGTGGAAGAAGCGCATGGGCGCGCGCGTGATCGCCGCGAACATGTTGTTGTGCAGGCGCGTGGACGCGCGCATCGCCAGCGAGAAGAACAGGAACGAGCGCAGCAGCGATATCACCACCAGCGCCACCACCATTACTGGAACACACCATTACTTTCAATCTAAATAACCTCACTAACTCACACTCTACGGAACCAACTTGGATTTATGATTACTCCTTTGTCGGGGGTCCGAAGATATTTAGCTATTTTGTATTTAGATAATGAAGTAATGATAATATCTTTGAAATCACCAGTAACTTTGTATTAAAGAATAATAAAATAAACAACAACCTACACGTAGCAAAATATATAATAGGATGAATAAATTGTAAAGAAGAATGTGAAATATAAATTATTGACAACTATCAAAAAATATTTTTATAAAAATATATAAGTATATATATAAAAATTAGACTTGATTATTATTCTAATATAAAAAGTTTGTACATACGCCACAAATACACACAATTCACAAGCACTTTTTATGCTACTAAGGACTACTTTTAATGAACTCGTTAAAAGCAATTCTTATACTTACTTGTATATATGTAAATGCATTCATATCTAGTCAGACCAGACCTAAATTGTGCATTTTCTGGTAAGCTTCTCGTGAAGTTGCCTGAAAACTGTGTCGGATCAGACAAGTTGCTCGAATCTAATCTTTGTATTACTGATCTTGGATGATCTTCCTCTTGATTAACCCTATAAATAAAAACAAAACAATAAATAATGAAAAATAAAATTATATAAGCATTGCTTATTAAGTTAATACTTAATAAGCAATGCTTATATATAATTATATATATTTATATAATTATATATATAATTATATAATTATATATATAATTATATAATGCTTATATATAAAATATAATTATTTTGGCATGATGTGGTAGCTTGTTATTAGCTTTTTTGATTTTTATTATGTATTAGTTATAGTTATAATAAGTTGTAACTTGTAAGCTATCATAATAAAATAAAATTTAGTATACTCATATTTGAACCCAGGGTACACCCTGCAATATTTTGGTGCACGCGTCTAAGTGGAAAAAAATTAGAAAACAAAAAACCCCTTTTGGTTTTTCATACTGGCTTCACGAGAATAGCAATCCTCAAATGTGGCACGTCTTTTAAATGTTTAATTGATTACATTTAGTGCAGGAAGCCACTGACCAGTAGCTAGTCCACCAGTCGGAGCCCGAGCCCAGCAGCTGCGCCAGCACAGCCACCAGCACCATGAGCGCGACGACCACCGCGTGTCCGCTGGCCCGCAAGTACGCGCCGTACACCTTCCCCGACACCGCGCCCGCTGATCGCATCTCCGCCTCTTCTCTCCCGCCCTCCGGTGGCGCTGTGGCCGTTAAGTTGTCTACAGAGCTTACCTAAAATAAATATAAATAAATTACTAAATTATTAAATGTTGATAAACTTTATAAATACTTTTGTCTCTATAACAAGATTTAACCGCACCTTTACAATTTAATGGTACAATTATTGTCGAATTAGTGTGAATTACGAGACAAATGTAACATTTCAAAATGAAAAGAGCCAAAATTGGTCCTATATGGTTCAATAGTTTTAGCTAAATGATAGCTATCGTCTATCTAATATTTATATTGTATACATATATTATTTTATATAATTTAATAAGCATTACTCACAGAATGTATGCTCATCTGCCGTTTCCTAAAACTTCCTTGCAGCACTGATTCCTCAGTGTCCGCAGTAGTCTTTTCCTCGGCAGCGGGTTTCTCCTCCTCTTGTTCGTCCCGCGCCAGTAACGTGGCGAAGTCGAGACCGGAAGCGCTTAGCGTTTCGAAGTCACCCGCCGCTGCTATCGAGCCGTTTTTCAATATAATTATCTGTTAAAATATTCCTTCTATTAGAGACAATATTATTATTTATAATGTATAAATTAGTATTATTAGTCGTAACTTGTAGACGTTGATTTTAGAATTATTTTTAATTTCTGACATAGCAATAAACAATCACAAGAACCAAAACTGAATATAAATAGCTTAACGTATGCCCCTCTACCTAAAGTAGACGAATGTATATACAGTATATCTTAAATAAAGGCATATGGTCCGCATGAACATAAGCAGATACTGTAGCCTATGAGTGTTACCGACCCTACTTCTAAACCTCCCCAGCTCTGGCCATCTTACTCACCACAGGGACGCAATACTACTTAGCAGCATAGACGCATAGTTAAAAAAAATTAGTGAGCTTTAGACCACATAACTGAAGTAAAACTTCTTTAGCTCCATCTATATGTGTGTAGATATATATATTAATAACTCAAATTATGAGAGAGAAAATGTGTGCTCGCACCTCTCTCTCTTACCCCTACAGTAAAATACGAAACGTTACTCTCTCTCTATCTTCACTAACTTATATCTCAACTTTCGTTCGCTTCGCCTGATCACACTTTTCGTAACGCTCTCGTCGCGCATTCACCAGCTTACTCCCCAAGTCAAGCATGCGTAAAGCTTTACTTCAGTAATAGGGTACTTTCCGTAGTGAAAAATAAATTATAAAATTTGATAAAAACTAAAATGTATGGAAAAATACACCTAAATATTCTGATTTGGAATCATAAAAGCACATTATTGATTTATTATATTGAAATTATATTTTAATCTGTATATCACGTGACCTAAAACACGAGCCGCCACGGTGTGACGTCATACGGGCAATAACAAAGTTCCGTCAGTGCTGTCAACAGCTAGGGTACATGTCTAATATCTGTAATATCTATCAATTTTAACTTCAAGGAGTAATAGTTGTGTTTTTTCGTATAATAACTCTTCATATCTTGTTCCAACTGAAATAATATGCATTCATTACTAATTTGTTGATGGCTGGTAGGTTATGTTACTGTCTTACATACGTCATACAGTTTTGTTATTGCACATATTACGTCACCAAAATGGCTGTAGCGTTTTCGCGGTAATAAAAAAGGTTTAAAATTTAAATCAATTTTATGGCATGAAAGCGTGTTTATTTTGCCGAAATATATTTTTTTGTGGCTTTTTATTAGAAAATCAACATTTTGAAGTACTTTTTCAAACATAGTGGAATACCCTATTATTATTTAACTATTTTACTCTGTAAGGTTGAGGTACTTCCCCTGATGAGCAGCTCCAGATTTTGAGTAGGGTGTGTTATTAATTTTATTAACAAGCGTACGTTTGTTTGTCGACCTGGTCGTATATAAAAGAAGGTTGTTACCTGTTCGACGTCCCTGAGGAACTGCAGCTGGTGCGTGACGAGCACGCGCGTGGTGTTCCGCAGGTAGCCCACCACGCACGACTCGAACAGGTGGCGGCCCACGTGCGCGTCCACGGCCGACAGCGGGTCGTCCAGCAGGTACACGTCGGCGCGCTTGTACACCGCGCGCGCCAGGGAGATGCGGGCGCGCTGGCCTGGGGGGGGGGCACCTTTGTTTATTACGATATTAGAAATCGATACTAGCGGGCGTGCCTGGGGAGAGCAATCTTCTCTTGTTAAAATATTAGAGGGCAATGCTAGTGCGCGTGCCTGTGAAGAGCAACCTTTTCTTATTAAGATATTAGAGATCGATGCTAGCACGCGTGCCTGGGGAGAGCAACCATTTCTTCTATTATGTTTAATGTACACACATGGTTGTTTTTCTAAGGTAAGTGACTTAATCTCTGTGCTTTAAGTAACAATCTACTATTATAACATTAAATTGTACAGATAACTTAACCTCAACCCGCAAAAAGCATAGCTACCGCAATCAACACACCAACAACAACGGGCTAGTCTAAAATTTATTTTTATACATATAACATTTAATTTTATTTTATTTATATAACATTTAAGATGTAACCTCATGGTACGTCAGTTCCGAATTAAATGTTAACTAGCAACAAGTCTATTCATTGGCTCATATTTTGAAATCTCAAATATAAGAAAACAAAGAAGCTTCAGCGCAGACCTCCGCTGAGGCTGACGCCGCGCTCCCCGACGACGGTCTTGTCGCCGTGCGGCAGCAGCGTGAAGTCGCGGTCGAGCGCGCACCGCCGCACCACCGCGTTGTAGCGCGGCCGGTCCATGGCCTGCCCGAACAGAATGTTCTGCCGCACGCTGCCTGCGACCGTACCAACACATCATTCATAATTAATGCATGAGTTCACCATAATTATGGCTATTGTAGACACATTAATGAACAGCAAAAATATCGATAATTAAACAAAAAAAAAGTCGTGGTCATCAGCTACCAATTTCGTTATTGTATTTCGTAATTTAATTACATATACATTACAAACTTAGGTAATGTAACTAGTGTTATGCAATAAATAACAATATTTATTATTTTGCTCTGATCTCTAGTGTCTGTAGTTGTTGATAACTATCTATAATCCGGTTCCTACATTCATAAAATGGTTCATTTTTCTTCAAGATTCAGCCTGTTACATCTAATATGCATGTCTCGTTAAAACTTCAAGAAAAAACTAGTAAACTAACCTAGATCGTTTGTTTTTAATTTGTTTTTGGCGCACTACAAAACAAATTCAATGTAAATAGCTTTGCAAGGGTTTAGCATTAAAAAAGTAATAAACAAAGAACCATCCATTTTTAACAAGACAAACAATAAGATTTATAGCTATGCAAACATAAGTAGCTGTCTTTAATACCTCTATTACATTTTGTTAAAAAATGCAAGACTGCTTAAAAGGAAACTTAATGTTGAGATTGTCAGAAGCCAAGTAATTTATGACTTCACTGCCTGAAAACAGTATTATTTAGGTGTGATCTTCTGTAAGGTCGAAGTACTCTACCCCAGTCGGGCTGCTTCATATATTGAGCACGATAAATCTCCTGCTGTACCCTACCTCAGTTATCACGCAGGCCAAGTTGCAAGTGAAGACTCATTTTATTTATTAATTTGTAAGATATAATTATAATCTATACTAATATATAAAATTGGAGTCTGTTTGTAATATTAAAATAACCGCTTTTTACTAAATGCATATGGATGTATACACGCGGTGCATATACCAAAATTTTTTTTACAATTTTTGTCTGTCTGTCTGTTTGTTCAGGCTAATCTCTGAAACGGCTGGACCGATTTTGACGGGATTTTCACTGGCAGATAGCTGATATAATAAGGAGTAAGTTAGGCTACTTTTAATTTCGAATATTTTTTTATAACTGCGAACTGAACAATAACTTTTTTGTTAAATACCACGCGGACGAAGTCGCGGGCACAGCAGCTAGTAGATAAATAAATAGAGAATTACAAAATATTTATAAATGAATTTTTACCTGCAAATAACCATGGCTCTTGACTGGCATATGAAATTGTGCCCCCAATATGAACACTGCCGGATTGCAGCGGCAGTTCTTTGAGCAAGACATGTAACAACGAGGACTTTCCAGCTCCCACTGGACCGATTACTGCTATTAATCTGTGAAGTTTAACGTGAATTAGAGTTCATTGATATTTAATAGAACCAATAAGAGACATAGATTGGAAAGCTTTGCCAATGCCAACTACAACTGCCAACTTAAATACATTTGTTTTTTTACTATTCATATTTTTATTATACAGTGTTAAGCCATTAAAGCAACTGATTGATAAGCTAGCGATCATGGGTTTGCTGTGCGTGTACATGACAAATATTTATAAAGGACTAGATGGGCCTGTCAACTTCGTATCACCTACGTACGTTGGTGAACAATATGGACAAAACAGTTTCTGAACGCACCTTTAAATATTTGACAACCAAGTGACAATTTTTTTGACAAAAGACATCAAATGTTTCAGTTAGGAACATTTTGTATTGCAAAATTAAATTGTCGTTTTTACTATTTTCCGTTACTTATTATTTATTTTTCTCACCGTTTAAATATTCCCTGAACTTCCACAAATATTTCCAGATCAAAATTAGCCAAATCGGTCCAGCCATTCTTGAGTTGAGACTAACGAAAAGCAATTGATTTTTATATATATAGAAGATTTTTGTGTCTATGTCTCCAAAGCCTCGACAAAAGATTCACACTATAGTAGGCGACTTGTAAAGTGCAAGGTATTTATTTATTTAAAACTAGCTGCCCGGACAGACTTCGTTCTGTCTGTTATGTTTTTTTTTTTTTTTTTTTGTATAAAAACCTTCCGTAGAATTTAAGGAACATACAAAAAAAAAAAATTAGCCGAATTGGTCGAGCCATTCTCCAGTTATGCGCTTAGTAACATTCATTTTTATTATATAAATTAGAATACCATGCCTCGGAGAGTACGTAAAGCTGTGCCAGTTTTTATCACAGACACTTGATAGCGATCGTCACTTTCAATAGAGGTTTTATTTGCCAACCCATAGTGGAGCAGCGTAGTAGATTAAGCATCATTCCATCTCCTATACGATGAAAGAGGTCTATACCCAGCAGTGGGACCTTACAGGCTAAAGCAATGAATGAAAAATTAATTATATTCAAAATATGACTCACTTGCCAGGTTTGATGGTTAGAGATAAGTCGGTGAGCGTGTTTTCAGCATGCGAAACTATCCACTTGGCGGTGGCGTGTTTGAGGCGAACTCCCCGCGCGTCCTCCTCGACTCTCCTCTCTAACTCCTCGTCGTCATCTTCTCCTGATTCTAACGGTGCGTTCTTATCTGGTAATGTAAAAATTATTATAATAATTCGTATTATTTTTATTTTTCCCACACATCAGGGAATACGAAAATGTTTTTTATTATCATATCAAAATTTCGATCCAGCGGGACTCGAAACCGCACCCCCGACATACCGTGTCCGGTGCTCTAGCCATAACTATGGATCTATGTTCAGCCGAATTGAAATTTTTGATATGATTTTATTTAGGTTTTAAGCAACCGTGGTGCCGTTTATAGCATCATACTAATAGTAGCACAAAAGGAAAATATTACTAACCACTTGCTTTTAGGAGGTCATCTTTCTTAACATCTTGGTCATCTTGTGGCACATCTTCTTTAGATTCTATCGCGTCTTTAACAGAAGTAGCTGAATCTACCTTCTCTTCCTTTAAGTCCTTTCCCTCTTTTAAGTCTTTTCCTTTCTTCTTCGCGGACGTTATTATATCCGCAAGGCCCGGCACCGGTTTGCTTGTATCTTCATACAGCATGAAGCTTTGTAAACGTTTGATTGATATTGTAGCTTCTGCTACTTGTGCTATACCTATAAGAAAATAAATAACTTCTTTAGGCGCATGAGGGGTAAAATTTGAGCGACCGCTAACGCGGCAACACGGCAACGCAGTCAGTACTAGGATGGGTGACCGCCTGGGAACACCGCGTGACTTGGGCTTTTTTTTCAATTAGTTTTTTTTTGTATTTTCAATTAATAATTAATTAAGAACAGTAAATAATATTAATGTAAATTGTTTTCAGGTTGTAATATAAAAAATACTTAAAGTGACATCTAGTCTTGATAACGTGAACTACGTAAGCAATAATAATCGCGTGATGTTGGGTTTGTTTCAAAGGACTGTTTCTGCGCGTAATAGATGGCGCTATTCAGCGTTTAGTGATTTTTAATTGGCTTTTTTGTTTTTTCTTTCAATTCGTTTTTTTTTTTAAGTTAGTTTGCTAAAGAAGTTTAACTTCTGACATGTGTACTTTGTACGCACGCAATTTTTTATCCTTTAATTTAACTTAGAATTCTTTGTCCTCCAAAGACACGTATGTCCCATTGTAACTTTTACAATAAGTTATCACAATACATGAAAAATTCGAACAAGTGCTCAATAAATAAATATTAGTCTATAAAATAGATATTACTTATATATAGACATATTCACCTTGCGGGAAGAAAACAGTCATAGTTTGCCTCAGTATGTTGTAGAAGCTGGTGACCACGAACACCTGCTTGGCGCTGATCACGTTGTTCTCGAGCACGTACGCGAGGATCGAGCAGAACAGGCAAATCCGGGTGGTGAACATTATGAATGACGTCAGAACGCCCCGGATGTACGACGTAGCGCGTATCTGCTTTATTTCTTGCCTGTAATACATTACAGGCAAGAAATAGATGTATTAATTTATGTATTAATTGTATGTCATTTTATTTATTCAACTAGCTGCTGCCCGCGACGTCGTCTGCGTCGTGCGTTCACTGCTCGTTCCCCGTAGGTGATAGCGCGATAATATGTAGCCTATGTTCTGACCCGACTTCTTAATAATATTCGTGCCAAATTTGAAGTAAATCCATGCAGTACTTTTTGAGTTTATCCCGGACATACATTTGAAGAAATAAAGGTTCACTGCTCGTTCCCCGTAGGTGATAGCGCGATAATATGTAGCCTATGTTCTGACCCGACTTCTTAATAATATTCGTGCCAAATTTGAAGTAAATCCATGCAGTACTTTTTGAGTTTATCCCGGACATACATTTGAAGAAATAAAGGTTCACTGCTCGTTCCCCGTAGGTGATAGCGTGATAATATATAGCCTATGTTCTGACCCGACTTCTTAACAATATTCGTGCCAAATTTGAAGTAAATCCATGCAGTACTTTTTGAGTTTATCCCGGACATACATACAGACAAACAGACAAACAGACAAACAGACAAAAATTCTAAAAACTATATTTTTGGCTTCGGTATCGATTGTAGATCACACCCCAAGTATTCTTTTAAAAAAATATTCAATGTACAGTTTTGACTTTTTTACCATTTTATTATATGTATAGATATTTATATCACCATAACATCTTTCAATTGCAATTTGACATATTACTATGGTAGTTTCAATAGTTTATTAAATAAATAAATAAAATTATTAAATTTTATGTTTGATGGCAAACAGCCTTAAAAGTTTGAAAATATTGCTCGTTTCCATTGCTCTGTACAGTTCGAACAACCTATTTCTAATCATAAATTACTTTAGAGGCCCATTCAATAAATTTTAATTTTTCATTTATATCTAAAGTTTTTGTTTAAAAATGTTATAGATTCTGAAATTAGAAAAACTGAATTATAAAGTATATTTGGATCCAGTGCCATCGTATCTACTTTAAATATATTTTGCGCCACAATATCCTTAAAACAACTTGTTTTCTTTACCGTTATTGGTCTACGTGTAATTCTTCACGAAATTATATGAATTTTCCCTTCAAGAGAGAATTACTGATTGCAGAGATCGGAAGTTAAATACGTTATCTGTACAAGTAGAAGATGCCTTAGTGACTCAATTGGTTCACAATATGTGTGTTAAATTAAATTAGTAATAATATAATTAGAATTTCAATACAATATATTATTACTCACTTCCTAGCTTTAGCCACTAAATCTGCGAACGGCTTCTCCCAGGTGTACATCTTGATAACCTGGATGCCCGATAGGATTTCGTTCATGAGTCTCACACGCTCGTCTGTTCGTAACGCTGTCTTCAACCGAAGAACCGATGTACGCTTTCCTAAATATGCTGTTTGAGAAAAAAAATCTTTAGTAATTTATAATACAAATAGAGAGTAGGAGTTACTGGTTATAATGATATGTCATTGAAGAAGTAACTTTAGTAAATAGAATAAAACAAGGATAAAGAACATCACTATTTTATTACGTAGAGTAAGAGTGTTTTAATTAATAAACTTCGATTGGAGAAGTGATTTGAGTAAAACATAATAAAGCTAGTGAGATCTCATTGAAGAAGTAACTTTAGTAAATAGAATAAAACAAGGATAAAGAACATCACTATTTTATTACGTAGAGTAAGAGTGTTTTAATTAATAAACTTCGATTGGAGAAGTGATTTGAGTAAAACATAATAAAGCTAGTGAGATCTCATTGAAGAAGTAACTTTAGTAAATAGAATAAAACAAGGATAAAGAACATCACTATTTTATTACGTAGAGTAAGAGTGTTTTAATTAATAAACTTCGATTGGAGAAGTGATTTGAGTAAAAAATAATAAAGCTAGTGAGATCTCATTGAAGAAGTAACTTTAGTAAATAGAATAAAACAAGGATAAAGAACGTCACTATTTTATTACGTAGAGTAAGAGTGTTTTAATTAATAAACTTCGATTGGAGAAGTGATTTGAGTAAAACATAATATAGCTAGTTATGATGTAAGGGGCCATCCATAAATTACGTCACACGAATTGCTCGATTTTTCGACCCCTCCCCCGTCCTTGTCACAGATGGTCACATTTATGAGACCCCCCCCCCCTATATAGTGTGACGTAACATAATTTGCAATTTTGCAAGAGCAGTGATGACAATTTCGACATTATTTTTATTTTCATTTTAATAAACGTCATCCACCAACAAAACAAATAAAAGTTAATTTTTTTAAATTATGTACTTATTTATAGGTAGTTGAAATATCATGTTTTTGTACTTACGTTTTGATATTATTATATTTGGAAATGTGACGTCACAAAATTTTAGACCCCCCTCCCTACCCCTTGTCACACAATGTCACACTTCGTCAACCCCCTACCCCCTTCATAACGTGTGACGTAATTTATGGATGGACCCTGAACATTTATTTAAATAAGTACACCAAAATTAAAATTTATTTTATCCCACGTATTAGTCTAAATTAGCGAGACAATCTGCACTTTATTGGTACTATTGGAAACCAGTAATTGAATCAAAAATTTTGCATGATAGAATTCAAAATACTAAAAATACAATTTTTTTAAAACATTTTAAGACACTTAAAATAGATAGTAACCATTTCGTAAATAAAAATTACATTATCTTTTATAATTTGTAATAATAAGTATATTGAACTTGCGATTAAAAAAAACAAACCGTAACAAAAATGTAATAATAAATCAATTTAATCATTATGAGTAATGAAAATGTTTCGTAACGATTTAGTAATGAATAAACACACATTAGTTCAACAATCGTTACCGCACAATTGCAATAAATTGGACTCAAAGGACGCCCTTGTTATTTATCTGTGTTCACATGGATCAATGTACCGCCTGACCGCGTTCTATCGTGGGACACTTTATTAAGTGGATTCTACATAAATATATATATATGTTATCTACATACATAAGGAGCTAGTTAAATTTATGTACATATAGATAATTGATTAGTTAATATTACGCAATTCTAAAAAGTTTTCATATTTTTAGAGACAATAAGGAGCCATCCATAAATTACGTCACACGTTAAGTGGGGGGTAGGGGATTGACGAAGTGTGACATTGTGTGACAAGGGAGGGGTCCAAAATTTTGTGACGTCACAGTTATAATATAATAATATGAAAACGTAAGTGGGACGATCTTCTTTTTTATCGACAATGACTTGTCTCCTCCGTAAAAAAGTAAATATATTGCTCCTAAATACCAAATTTCTTATATATTTTTTTTTATAAAAATAAACTTGATAAGGCAATAATTATAATAACTTTAAAAGAAGATTTTAATTATTAATATTTTTTACAAAATTAGTGTGACATAGTATACGAAAAGCGTGACGGAGGTGTTTTACATACAAATAAAGTGTGTCCCTCTATGAGCACTAATGTAAACAAACTGCTGTCGTAAAAAAAATCACATTGAAAGTTTCTATCCAAAAATATTTACTGAACTACTTAACCTTTGTTATTAAATTAATAAGAAGAAATAATTTTTAATGTTACTATTATTAATTTAAAAAAATATTTTATTGGCTGTCTCCCGATTTACATGATTTTTGTTGCTACCTACTGTCACTTATTTTATGGTACAAAATAATGCGCGTTAACAATTTTGATCTTGGTTACTAAACAAGAGAATAGTCCCCCTGCACCCCGGACCCGCGCTATGCGTCCCTCCGCCCCAGCATTACCAGTCAGTCGCTCGTAAACAATAAAAGGAGGTGCGTATGTTTATTTAGCGACCGCTCTGTCACGTAAGTTACTACTTCCAAACGCTATTTTTATTTATGTGATTTGATATTATTTTATTGATTTCTGATAAATATTTCATATATGACCAGTTTTCTGCGTAAATTATAATTAGGAACATTCTGAAAATCTCGAACACTACTATTTTACACGTCTGTCACGAAGCACCTCTGTCCCAAAAATGTGACAAGGTGTTAAACCTCGTGACGGAGTGGTCATTTTTGTATGGAGCTTAGATCCTTAGTTAATTTTAATAATAGATGATTGTTACTTTTTTACGGTGGTTATTATATCGTCGATTATTTTGTTAATTTAAAGTGTTACCCATCAGATACATTGAAAAATTGCATTATCTACGCCTGAAAGACAGGACGGTGTCGTAAAACAAGGAATAAACCCTGAAATCAACACAAAATTAAAAAGTAGACTAAGTGAAAAGATATTATAAGACTAAATTAATATATCTACCGAAGAATTGTTATTGTTTTCTAAAATTAAACATTGTTATAAGGTTAACTTTGTTCGGCGGGTAAACATTATTTACAACTCCGTCACTTCGTAAACAACTCTGTCACAATTGTCCACCTTATAATTTAATTTCAAAGTAATGTATGAACCACTCCATTGGCAAAATTTACAAAAATAACGTTTTCTAGTATTACATGCTAAACATTAAAGGTATTCACTAGATTTTCAAGTTATTTTATTGGGTGACTTTCATAATATTAAACAGTTTTTACAAGCTTTTATTTGTCTTAAGAAGCAAAAATGTGACAGAGTGGTATTGGATATACATTTTTTAATGTTTATTTTAAAAATTCCGTCCAATGGAGCTAGATACAAATAAATGTTTATATTCTTGATAAAAAAAAAGTAATAAGAAAGTGAAGATCTGATTTTAAATGAGAAATTAAAAAATAAACATTTTTGTGACTGAGGTGTTATTTTTTGATACCATTCCTACGAAAATTGAAATAAAATAAAAATTACAAATAATACTTCGATGCATTATATATTTTTGAAATCTACAGTAACGAGGCAATGATTTAAATCACATTTTACTAAACAAATCACATGTTTATTTTTTTTAAGAAATATAAAAATTTGCCGGTCTGATGTCGATAAAAAAGAAGAACGTCCCAAGTACAAAAACATGATATAGGTTGATACCTATCACTATCAATAACTAACTTAAAAATTAAAGTTTTATTTGTTTTATTAGCGAATCGACTTTTATTAAAAACTAGCTGCTGTGCCCGCGACTTCGTCCGCGTGGAATTTAACAAAAGTTATTGTTCAGTTCGCAGTTATAAAAAAATTCGAAATTAAAAGTAGCCAAAGTTACTCCTTATTACATCAGCTATCTGCCAGTGAAAGTCCCGTCAAAATCAGTCCAGCCGTTTCAGAGATTAGTCGGAACAAACACACAGACAAACAAAAATTTAAAAAAAATGTTATTTTGGTATAATATGCTCCGTGTATAGATCCACATGCATTTAGTAAAAAGTGGTTATTTTAATATTAAAAACAGACACTCAATTTTATTTATTAAGTTGAACTTGATTTGAAAAACAGGGAATGAAAAAAGACGATGAAAATTAATTTATAAACAAAGATTGAAATATTTAATCTATACTAATATAATAAAGCTGAAGAGTTTGTTTGTTTAATTGTTTGTTTGTTTGAACGCGCTAATCTCAGGATCTACTGGTCCGATTTGAAAAATTCTTTCAGTGTTAGATAGCCCATTTATCGAGAAAGGCTATAGGCTATATATCATCACACTAAGACCAATAGAAGCGTAGCATCAATGAAGAATGTTTTAAAATCGGTGTTTTTTCTCATTTTGAGAGTTTCGCACAACTCATGTATGACAGAATTGGTCCTATTCCACGCGGACGAAGTCGCGCGCACAAGCTAGTTAAATCTAAAATGCAAATGTGTCATAGCCCTGTTGCTTGAATTTTATTACTGATAACCTTCAAAATTATTTTAATTAAATTGTAAGTGGAACTAGGTTTGGACCTTGAAAAACTCAAGATATGCTATTTTTTAACTCAGACAAAAATAAAAAATAAAACAGATGTTATAAAAGACGTGGTCGAGTTCAATGATCTTAATATTTTAATTAATAATATTAATTTAATATCAAACATAACATTTAATTAATTATTAAAAACAAAAAACCCTACGGATACAAAAAACCACTAAAAGGAGAATAACAATCTTTAAAACTTAGTGTTAAGTGTATACAGTGCACATATTCGTGAAATCTGCTAATCAAGCCCTTCAATATGATACCCCACTCAATAGGTTTAGATTCTTTTATTATGGCGTCCAAAATACGCCATTTTTTATTTTAATTTTTTCATGTGCCCAGTGTCACTCGAACCATCTAGACGAGTCTAAAGACACCTCAAACGTTAAAAACCTTCAAGCCGTTTTAGCCCAGTCATTTTAAGTTTTATCTGCGGAAAAATTCCTAGTGAGCTGAATTTTTGTATACACTTTTATTACAGCGTTTTAATGAAGATGTGAAAAATGGACATTGATATCGTGCCGGCTAAAAAGTTAAAAGGTCACAATGTCACGAAAATCAGTTTTTTGTGAATATCTCGCGAACTATTGCTCGGAGGTCAATAGAGGTCATTATAATAATTGTTGGCAGTAAAATGCAAAAAATGCTTCTTGCATTTTTCAGTAAAATTAACCGTTTTCGAAGTAGAGCGCTGAGAAAGCGACTAGCCGACTACATTATGTTATGACGATGCACTCGTTTCCTCACCACTTTCGAGATTGAATGCAAGGTGCGTTTTTTTTACATGGTTTCCCCCGTAGGCATAATCCATGATATGTAATAAGGGTTTTTTTTTTTTAATTTAAGAGTGAATAATTTTTATTACAATACTGAAAAATACGGAAAAAATTAACTATATAGTATATAATTTTTTTTTTTGTCATTCATTGTCGATTTCTTTAGTTTCTATATCTAAACGTCGAGTGAACTTATTCCTATATTTAAATCAACATTTTCATTATTTTCATAATTATTTGACTCTGCATTTAATGTCCACAAACTTTTGAATATCTTATACCAATTTTTTTGCATCCACTTTTGCCGCCACAACCTTCTGTACAATTACAAAATATTGTTATTGTCTATAGTACTTATAGGTATTTTTTAACTACCAATCCCACTGTTTTGGATCAATTTCTCTTCTTAGCCAGGTTTGTTTTTGATAATACACTCGATAAATAAGCAGTGGAGTTGCTGAAGAAGTATGTGATAATAATGGAAATTTCACAGCTGTGCTTTGCCTTATTAGTTTTTTTTTTTTTTATGTTAGTAAGTCGACAATACAGATGTTTGCCGTGGTCTGGGTGTTTGTGCAGTCCTTGTGGGTCACCCCACCGTGCCTCGGAGAGCACGTTAAGCCGTCGGTCCCGGTTGTTATCATATACACCTGATAGCGATCGTTACTCATAGTAGGGAATATATCCGCCAACCCGCATTGGAGCAGCGTGGTGGATTAAGCTCCGATCCTTCTCCTACATGGAGAAGAGGCCTATGCCCAACAGTGGGATATTACAGGCTGAATCGTGATCGAAGTCGACAAACAAGCGTACGGCTCACCTGATGGTAAGCGACTACCGTAGCCTATAGACGCCTGCAACATCAGAAGCATCGCAAGCGCGTTGCCGACCCTATCCCCAATCCCTCCCAGGAGCTCTGGTCACCTTACTCACCAACAGGAACACAATACTGCTTGAAAACAGTATTATTTAGCTGTGGTCTTCTGTAATCTTCTGTAGTATTAGTTAAGTAAAGCTACAGTATCTGTATCTTCTTTAACACTCAAGTAATATTTTTTAACTGAGATAAACAGTCCGACAGGCAGTAGCAGTTATAAAAGAACGGGTCTCGGAACAATAAAATACGGAATATCTGCCAGTGGAGCTCGTTTGTATAATATATAGTAGATTTTACTAAGTTCCAAAACCTCTATACTTTAAGTACATTGTTCACAGAACGCCCAAGTATCAGATAGAAGTTTTAAAGATACTTAAAAACATGAATAAAAAGCAATAGAGTTTACGCCTTGGTGTACAGTATACAATATCCTATGTGAGTGCATTCTAGTCGCTTTCTCAGCGCTCTACTCAAAAAACGGTTAGTTTTACATAACAATGCTAGAAACATTTTTTGTAGATAATTTTACTACCAACAATTTTTATAATGACTTCTATTGACCTCCGAGCAATAGGTCGAACTGATAGGAAAAACTGATTTTCGTGACATTTTGACCTTTATAACTTTTTAGCCAGCACGATATTAATGTCGATTTTTCACATCTTCATTACAACGCCGTTATAAAGGTGTAACATACAAAAATTCAGCTCACTAGGAATTATTCCGCAGATTGGGATTTAAAATGCCTAAAATGACTGGGCTATTTAGGCTGTAGCGGAAATCATATAAAACATACATAGGTACATACGCTCGAGAAAAACTTTACAGTCCTTCAGCAGTCGGTTAATAATATTTAAGGCAGCCTTGCAAAGTCAACCACGCAAGATCAACAACAAAAATCCAAACACAAATCGGTCGCTTTAGTTGCAGTAGTTTATATCTAGAATTAACGAATGACCTTCGAAACCTAGCTAAGGTAAGCCACTGACATATTAGGAAAGATTATTCGATTAACTGAGACGTGAAGCGTTAATCGTCACACGCTCACCATGTAGGTTAAGATGGGATAAAGCAGCGTATGTATAGGATTGTACTACATTTTATATATGAATCGAACTGAAATATTCATTTGGTTTTAATATAAAGGTCAGTCTGACATTGAATCTGTTTAAACTTTTTTTGGTACAGCTTCAGAGTGTTAACTTTTTTACGATGTAATACGATCTCGTTTGGAACGTTGTATTCTAAATTTCTAATGTATCGGAAAAAATAATCAATTTTATGAATGATAGAGTGATCCGAAATATTTGATCCTAATCTCTATTAAATAGGAATACCAATAGTACCTATATTATACTACTATTATTTATATTGGAAATAAATAATATAGAAAAGTCTTACAAGTAACCAATTACTCAGTTTACATTCATTGAAACACTATATTGCTTGACGACAGGACATGTCAAACAGAATTGCGTGACGAAGACGCAAACAAGGCGAATGCTAAATTCCTAATCGTCCTTTTGTCTGTTTGCACATAGTGACGTAATATTCCACCGAAAAGTATGACGTACATGAATCGAAAACCTCAATTCTTTCTTCAGGAAAAAAATTATATAAATATAATTATGCAAACATGATCCGCGACCGTACAGGTAACAGGCTACTAAAACGGTTTTGTTTTAAAAAACTTTGTCCTTGGCCGTGATTCTGAGAAGTCAAGACTCAAGACATATCAGCTTGGTTGTATTATTAACGATGGCATAAGAGTACGATTTCAGATACTAAACTTATCGTACGCGAAATAGTAATTATAATAATGTTGTTTCACCTACTGTCACAACAACATGGAATATTTATTAATTATGTAAAGTTAATTTATACAAAATAATTTAACGATTGTTAATATCCTTAAAGGAGGAATTTTTAAAATTTAGTACATTTATCGTATTTTTATGTGATTTTCATGTAGGTAAATATTACAAATTGTCTCCTGGATAAATTACGTGGATATAACAAAAATTTTGCGGACTAATATTGCTGAATTTTCAAGAAGGCAATTAAGTAACTTTAAACTTAAAAATTTATTTCTAGCTCGTTAGTAAAAAAATACAGCAAAACCTGCATACCTAGATATCTCAGAAAAACTCTGAGACGGGCATACCAATGTAGTGGAGGAGCCGATTACATTCCAATGCTTGGTAATTGGTTTGGTCTAGCACTCTAGCCTACTAAATTAGTACTTTTTTCTGTTAAAGGTTATGAAAATTTTGTATGAACATCATGTAACTGTGTGTGACTAAGCTCACTAAAGCGTATAACCTCAGATGACTTCAAAATGTATTTGGTGTTGTTGTTGTTCATGATAAATAAAAACATCGCCTATTCTAATTTTATCCAGTAGGGAGACCTACTTTATTTACCACAGTACAGTTTCGTTTTCAGTAATAAGCATAATAATAAAATAAGTGGGCGGAATAGAGCTCTGGAGGCCGAACTCAGTGGTATGCCATTGTCCAGCAGTAGATGAAAACTAAATGATGATGACCTTTGTTGATAGTCTAACTATTACTTAATCATATACTATTTTTACTACTATTACTGTTATATGCTTTTTTTTATGTTACTAAGTCGACAAACAAGCGTACGGCTCACCTGATGGTAAGTGACTACCGTAGCCTATAGACGCCTGCAACACCAGAAGCGTCGCAAGCGCGTTGCCGACCCTATCCCCAATCCCCCCCCCCCCCAGGAGCTCTGGTCACCTTACTCACCAACAGGAACACAATACTGCTTGAAAACAGTATTATTTAGCTGTGGTCTTCTGTAAGGTCGAGGTACTACCCCAGTCGGGCTGCTCCATATTTTGAGCAGGAAATTTCCTGCTGTGCCCTACCTCAGTTAAATATTTCTTTTATTAATGTTCCTATTTCAGTAGAAATATCAAAAATCTTACCTTGTAAAGGTATGAAGGCAAGCATGACCCCGACACCGACGACAGCTGCCCAGTTGATCTCGCACCACATGAAGAAAGTTATAATGACCGTCGCCAGAGGACCGATCCAGAGGTAGTGGACGAAGATGACGGCCACGTCGAAACGGTTCACGTCATTAGACAGCAGATTCACCACCTGACCGACTGTGGTTTCACCGAGGGCGGTCTTCGAGAGTCGTAGAGACTGATAACAATGAGAATTTAACATAATTTTAAAGTTCCAGCTTTCACGGTCACTATTAACACTTTCATTTAAATGGGGTATTCTAAAATTCCCGTAATTTGAATGTCCCGTAAATAAAGCGATAAGCCCCAATGGAATGCCTTGAGTTTAAGGAGCTTGAGTTTTAGGAGAGAAATATAATTCAATGAATATTTAACAAAAACTATATTTTGTAATTTCGTGAAAACTTTTTTATTGTGTGTACTGTAAAATATATTTTAATGTTTCTGATAACAATTAACATTTAATACAAAACTATATTTATGGTCAGAAAGTGGGTTAAATGTTTCGAATGAAATAATTAATCATTTGTTTACATGTATTGTATGTCGTGTGCGGGTTCGATCCTCGCACACGACAACATTTGTATTGACCATACATATGTTTGCCGTGGTCTGGGTGTTTGTGCAGTCCTTGTGGGTTGCCTCGGAGAGCACGTTAAGCCGTCGGTCCCGGTTGTTATCATGTACACCTGATAGCGATCGTTACTCATAGTAGGGAATATATATCCGCCAACCCGCATTGGAGCAGCGTGGTGGATTAAGCTCCGATCCTTCTCCTACATGGGGAAGAGGCCTATGCCCACCAGTGGGATATTACAGGCTGAATCGTTACATGTATTGTAAAAGGAAAGATATAATAAAACGATGCAATAAGTTTACGTATTACCTATTATTCGAAATAAAATCATAAATAAAAGTAACATAACTAAGCGTATGATGCAGATGTTGGTCAACTTGTGACTGTGGTGCGAGACACCATTATGAGGCATTGTTTCAATACTAGCTCTACTCGTCTTGCATCTGAATTGTACTTACAATTAATTCCGTTTAAGCACGTAATAAATTTTTCATGGTATTTACCTTGTACAGTGTAAAGATTTTTGAACTAAGTAGCAGTTTTTCCTAGTAATTAGTAGTGAATATTACAAGTGTTAATGTAGGTACATACAAAAATATTTAACGGTAACGATAGTATTTTAATATTGAAATTGCGTGTACATTTTTCTTTTTCTTTAGTCTGCTTTAACTAATTGTGTACTCAGAAACACATCGAACAAATAAAAACTCGTACAGAGTGTTTACGTAAGCTGCGGTCACTTACGAGACTAAATCTAAGAAAAAATGAAGACAAGTAGATACTAGGTACATATATTTAAACTTTTCACAATGGGAAATTTCAAATTACCTAATAAGAAGGTAACTCATATGATTTGTTAGATAATTGTAATTAATTTAATGTTTAATATATTAGTGACCTAACTCCTTTTTGCCATGAGACATATTAATATTTTGAATCAATAGACCAGGTGCAAAAATATCATTTTCAAAGTTTTATTTATTGACTTATCTCCTTTTTCCTTGACAACACAGAAATCATTTAGTAACATTTTGCAGTAAATTCTATATTTTCACAGTTATTTGAATATCAGAGAATCTAATTTTAAAAACAATTCAAGGCTAACGGTTCAAATTCTCAAAGATGGGGAATTCTCGAGGCTGGGATTACGTAAATAAAGACGATACTCGAAGATAATAATCGGCACGCAACTTCCTCCGTCTATTATACCAATGTGAAGGACAGCAGTAAAAAATATACTAGTAGATAAAGAAATGTACCTACTAGTAGCGTGATTACGACACATAAGCCTAACAACGATATAATTTAAGTAGGGCCTAACCGTGCTATTAATATTTTCAGTTAAAACTCGTCGGCAATCAGGGTAACCTTGTTTTTACGCAAGACGTCATCGTTACCATACACATTGGGAATTTGTACGTACATATTTCACAAAACAGCGGTGCGCTCTTGTCATTAAATGAAGCTGACGTAATAATATAGAAATAATTATATATAACTCACCTTTCTATATATAAGAGAACAGCATGCAACCCTGAACTTCATGCCCATATGAAGAATAGCCATCATGTATGGATGTACCACGAAGACATTGAGCGCTGAACACAGGACGACTGCACCCGCGTAGAGATAGGCTTGCGTTGGCTCAACCGTATTCTGATTCGGACTGTAGTACTCCACAAGCCATCCGAGGAAAATAGGTTGCGCTATCCTACCATAAAAAAGTCCCATATAATTTTACTTCTATAGTTTTAAATCATACGATGAACTTTTACAATTCAAAGTAATCAAGTTTTCATGCTCAATTCAAAAATATTTCATTATTATGATAAAATAACTACTATAAAAGTGTTTTGAATTTTCACATTCCATACATTCTATCTAGGTACCTCTAAAATCGTACTGAAATAAAATATTTATGTACATACATAATTATATGTCAACTAAGTTTACGACGGCAACCGTATTAAAATTGAAAGTGATGTTCTATTGTGATTATATTTTAACACAACTATACAGACTACACAAATCAAACATATTTTACACATAAAATCGGATATATACAGTAACTAAAATAAATCCTTATCTATTGAAATCGATTTTTGATAAAATTGATGGATTTTTTACGTAAGGTCACAAGGAACTTTACGAAATATGTATGATGAATTAAATACATACAATGAAGCATATATGTTTGAAATAAATCAAACTGCAGTCAGAAGAAAGGTACATCTACAGTCTACTGCTACACTAATTGCCCGTAAATCATCTCACTTTGTGAGCGTATCATTTTGCTCCGCACGCATTACTTTGTCTCTAAGGTCCAACAGACGGCTGTGCATAAAAAGTTGATTCTCTTGTCCGAAGTAGCCGATGAAAAAACCGAGCATCCGCGGTTGTTGGATACTACGACAGATTTCATTTATAGGTAGGGATCCCTAGTACATTTTTTTCACCTGATCAGTATCAAGCTAATTTTTTGGGAGTGGCTACATTTTGATGAGGCGAACAAAAAATTCCTCTTCGAAAACTCTCGATTGTGGTAGCTAACAGAGATAGTAGGGGGTAGAGCAGCAAAAAAAAAATCAGTAAAAAAAATTATTACTAACCAGCTGATTTTTTTCCTTTTAGTTAGTGATTATCTATATAATTTAAAAGTAATAATGTCCTACAAATTGAGTGGTACGTTATCCCGGTCCTACGCTCACTGCTGCTCTACCCCCTACTATCTCTGTTAGCTACCACAATCGAGAGTTTTCGAAGAGGAATTTTTTGTTCGCCTCATCAAAATGTAGCCACTCCCAAAAAATTAGCTTGATACTGATCAGGTGAAAAAAATGTACTAGAGATCCCTACCTATAAGTACTTATTTCCTACATGTAAAGTTTATTGACACGTATAAAAAATAATAGAATACAAAATAATGTTATTTATTACAAATCTCGTTTAAAAATAAGTTTCGTAATAATAAATAGCAGTCTAATAGATTTAAAACGTGCTAGTAACCGTAAGCAGTATATTATAATTTCTAAGAATTACGCTATAAAATCTTACTTGACAACACAGTTTCTTTAGCAATCCTAATATTAATTATAAATCAGCTATTTTGCTTTGTCAAGAAAAAAACTTTGAATTAATTAATTTATGCAGCGCTGGCGTTATTTAACTTATAATGGATAAATACATAAATAAGTCATTAAAATTTATACAACCATAAAATGTGTATGATTCGAGTATTTAATTAAATTACAATAAAAAATGAAGTGTTGTTTTATAGTGCATTCTACGTAAATTTAAATCTATATAAATAAAAATGATGCGCTGAAATTTATGAACGTGCATAACTTCCAAACATCTGCAAAATGGAAAATTGGATAATTCTTCTGGTGTTGGTCCGCAAAAAAAAAAAAAAATAGGAAATATCCCGTTTTAAATAATTTTAGTTGTGAAGGTTTGTATAAAAGAAAATAAAAAATAGCGTAATAAGACGTCAAGTTAACGCGTTTAGTCAAGTAAAAACGTTACGTAATCGTTGTTTAACCAACTATTAACTGTAGTTACACTTGATTATCTCATTGTCACACTGCCAGTATGAAAAAATCTACTTTAAAATAAAAGAGGCAGATGCTGCTTAAAAATTAGACACTCCGTAAGCAGTACTCCTTTTTGCTTGTTTAATATTTACAAAATAATAATTTTATGAAAATCCTAGCTGCTTTTTGCAATTTCACAAAAGTAGCCCACGTGTTCTATATTCTGGATCTGCAGCAATTTAATACCGTTTCATTACAAATCAGTTTAGTAGTTTTTGCGTAAAAATGTAACAAATCCATCCTAGTGTTTGAGGACAGATGATATCCTCAAAAATTTTAGAACTCATAATATTAGTATGAAGCAGGTTAAAATTAAAAACTACTTTATTTTTCATTTTTAGTAAGTTCTTTTAAAAACGAATGGAACTGATACGTATAGTAATGCGATTCTATTACTGTCGTGGAGGCAGATCATCGTTTACTGACTACCATTAATAATAATTTATTGGCATTCGTAATGTTCTGTAGCAACTACAAATCTGTTTCGTTCATGTGGTTTATACAGCGTAAATACTTAGTTGTTTCTTCATAAAGAATTCAAAAACTTCATACGAAATTCATTTAATTATACAACTAGTACGAGTAGGTCGGCAAACAAGCGTACGTCTTACCTGATGTCTGATGATAAGCGATTACCGTAGCCTATAGAGTTATAGACGCCTGCAATACTACAAGCACCGCAAGCGCGTTGCCGACCCTACCCCCAATCCCCCCCAGGAGTTTAGTCACCTTACTCACCACAGAAACACAACACTGCTTGAGAGCAGTATTATTTAGCTGTGATCTTAGGTACTTCCCCAGTCGGGTTGCTATGCCCTACCTCAGTTGGTGGAATCAATTAGTGGAATACCTATTTAATTTGTAGATTAAATTGTCAGAAATACCATTATGACACCAATGATCTACATAATTTACATATAACCTAATAAACGAGTCAGTCCCGTAACTCGTAAGTACACAATGAAAAATAAAAATTTAAAGAAAATTCGATTCAGCCTGTAACATCCAACTTGCTGGACATAGGCCTTTTTCTCCATGTAGGAGAAAGAAATTATCTATACTAATATTATAAAGAGGTAAAGTTTATAACTTTGTTTGTATATACGGGGTAATCTTCGCAAATACTGATCCGATCATGAAAATTCTTTCGCTAACAGAAAGCTACACTATTCAGGAGTGACAAGATAAAAGGAAAAAGATAAAAATATATAAAGATTTTAAATCAGCAGGATTTGAACCTGCGCCCTCTGACGTGCCGTGTCAACAATTCAATCTAATCAAGCATTATTATTTGCCTTAGAAATTAATTGGTGATTTTAAAACATTTACATTTATCTGATTTGCTGAAAATAGTGAGAGTGTATTGGAACATATCAAAATTTCACCGTACCCTTCTTATGTGAAATGGATTATAACGCCCAACGAAGTGGGCACGGGTCGGCTAGTTTTGAATAAATATAATGTATAATATAATATACAAATGTATATTACATCCCAAAATTTTAAAGCTAACAGTATAATTATTTCCATTTATACGCTTTTTGCAGATGTAAACAAAAGATCATATAAACATATAGATATAATATACAATTTTTTTGGCGGGGTATTCATTAATTTGCCCGAAAGATGGGAAAAATGCATCGCTAACGAGGGACATTACTTTGAACAATAAATCTGTAACCATTTTTGCAAAATAAACGTTTATTTTTGAAAAAAAAGTCTCATTTCATAGGTATAGACCTGGTATACATATATATATACTGTTTTTAATAAAATCAATCGATTGACATAATTGTGTGATTGTTTAGTATATTTTCTCTAGACACCTTTATTGCTATGGAATCGCGACGCTGCGCTGTTGTAGGTAATACTGGTTTGTCCACAACTATTTTCGGCGAGAATAATTTATTCAAATTCTATATATAGACTGTGCATTAAATATTATAATGACAACAAATAAAGAGGTGAAGAAACTTTTTGTTGAGGCGTAAATTAAAAACCTTCAACACTGACATGACATGGTACATGAATCTTTAATTGAGGTAGGCCACAGCGGGAAATATTCTGCTCTAAATATATAGCCGTCGCGCGTCGGTCCCGGTTGTTATCATATACACCTGATAGCGATCGTTACTCATAGTAGGGAATATATCCACCAACCCGCATTGGAGCAGCGTGGTGGATTTAGCTCCGATCCTTCTCCTACATGGGAAAGAGGCCTATACCCAACAGTGAGATATTACAGGCATACATACATGCATTTACGATGGGATCTCATTCTAAATCTAATGGTCTAGGAGACGTGGAAGAGCGACCTTCACCGATCTGATAACTCGATGAGACATATTTTTTATCAAATATAATTTATAAACAAATATGCCTAATTTCGATTCGAACAGATCGATGTAGTATCGAATATAGGTACCTATATATTGACCTACCTGTTCACATCTACTTGCCAGGTAGCCATGACGAAAAATAAGTAGGCAAGCCTACCTAGGCATATTCTCTGTGTTAAAAACTATCAATTGATATAAAACTCAATCGGTTATCATATGAGTGAAGGTGATGAAAAAAAAAAATTTAATTAAAATTAATTAAATTAAAAATAGCCTTGACCACTTTTCGATAGGCAAGGTCGATGTTCTACGTCTCCCCTACTATAATAAGAACAACCGCGACGAAAAAGGTATTTAGCGATAAGACCAGAATAAATAACCGAATAATACTATGTACGTGGAGGAGTAGACTATATTAATAAATATAATTAAATTAACGTGTTTTAGGGCCGCGGTTAACTACTTAAAACTGAATATGGATAACGATACGACAACATACATATTATCACGATTTCCTCTTGAACGTATGTGGGGCACTCCCATCTATTAATCGTTTAAGATACGGTCAAAGGATAGAACAAATATATAAAGCTAATACTGATTAGATTTCAAGCTCTTTTGTGCTCAAAATATACGCTGAGCTCAGCGGTCAGAGGGTAAATTAACAAATACTGTATGTCTCGGGAAAATCCTAGAACACATCTCTAAATCCAGACTGAAAAAAAAATCAATCAAAAGCCATTTACACCGCGAGCCTATTACGTTACTTTCTGTCATGTTACCAATGTTTCCTTTATAGGCAGGGGACGTCTGTAAGAAATCACTATCAGTAAATAAGAGCGCCATGCACTATATAAAGTTTATTTATTGTATCTTTTTTTGAACTCTGAAAGTTTGCAATAAAATATAAAACAAATAAACTAAGAATAGAGCACCATTGGGTTTTGTTTTAAAATTCGATACATCCTTATTAAAGATGCCTTCGCCGAACTATTCGACGCCGCCACCGACGCGAGGGTTAGATGGTGACAAACTACAGTTTCCATGAACTGTAGTTTGTCACCATCTAACCCTCGCAACAATATTATAATTAAGCAAACAATAAGGACGTACGCGTAATTCTTAAGAACAATAAAAATTTGTTGATTTTCTTAAACGCAAATTTTATCAGTCCACAGACCGTATGTGGTCTGTTCGTCCCTACATAAAAACATATGTGGACTTGTTTACCATTCCCACTCTAGAACCTGGACAGTGAACCTGTTAATTAAATATTAGAAACACGTGTTGTAAAATATACTTTACCTGACTGAAACTAGAATATAATGTAATTTATATAATAAAATGAAAAAAAAGAAATAATGATATTAAGTAGCACGATAACCTGCAATCAGGGTTGGGCAGTATTTGAATTACTTGTAATTAAAATACGTAATTGAAATACAAATACGTATTTAGTATTTGTATTTCAATTACTTCCTTAAAATGTAATTTGTAATTTGTATTTCAAATACCTGACGGCGAGGTATTTTGTAATTAGTATTTCAAATACTAGTAGCTTCAAAATACATTTTAACATTAAAATACAATTTTATGGTTTTCGAGAACAGAGACAGTGATCAACCACGGACATCTGAAATGGAGTTAGAGTTGGTCAGCTTCCTAAATGACAGAAGCAAAGAGCTTTGAATTCTTGAGCGCTATCAAAATGTGTTCATATAATTTAACACAAGCTAGTGCTTATCGGGCCCTGTCGAAAGATTTTCTCTTTAGCAGGTTTCATTCACTCTCCAACAAGAGGCTGTTTGTCTGACAGTACATTTAAAAATCTAGTGTTTATGAAAGGAAACTCTGGTTTTTCAGCCCGTGCTGGCCAAGATTATCTACTTATTTTGTATTTTGTAATTTGTATTTCAATTAAAAATAGCTAAAATACTGTATTTTGTATTTTATATTTTAAATACCTTACTTAAAGGTATTTTGTATTTCGTATTTTAATTAGGTACTTGTAAAGTATTTTTTTAATTTGTATTTCAATTAAAGTAAAGCATGTATTTTGCCCAGCCCTGCCTGCAATCAGTAGCGTGCATCACATATAGGCAGAAAGGCACTGCCTACCCTGGCATCTTACTAAAAATGATATATAAAACATGAACATTAAATATTTTTGAAAAAGACATAAACCATAATTCAATTTAAATCTCCTTCAATTTTAAAAACACGCCGTCGTATAAATTATAATATGTATGCGATATCAGCGCGCCGGGCCTTTTATGAACTACTAGCCTAACTCGAAGTTAAACTCCCCATACAAATCTTAGTAATTTCAGAATGACATAATTATAATCCTACAATTTTATAAAGTCACGCGTCATATGCAATTCGAACAAAGTATTGTGTTTTTAACATTGGTCGGTTAACCAATGGTAGAGGCACTGCCTAAAGAATAACCTGTCAAATCAAATTGTCTCGTTTGTACCCATTTTGTACCAATAATTATGATTTTTGACACGGTCGCGTAATCGCGATTACGCAATCGCTGCCGCCGTCCAAACAAGTGGCACAGTCCACAGTGTAATATTTATGACAATTCACTATTCAGTTTCAGTAGTCAGTATTCGCTTTGAATTTTTCGTTTGTGCGTTGTTTTTTTATGTAATTAGTGAAAATATCAATAAGTATATTAGTGATAGATAAGTTTATTTGTGAAATATGTAACGGAGATGTGTGTTTAATGAAAGTAAAGTGTTTTTTTTGCTTGTTATTCGAAACTTCTAAATCAGTTTGGAATTGTAATGGGTACGTAGATTTGCACAATTTCACTAATGCTGTAAAAAAAAACATGATCAGTCCGAAAAACATCTAGCATTTTCTATAAAATTACATACTTTTGGCAAAAACCGCATCGAAACAAGCATTCAAATGATACATTGAACGCCATAATATAGATCGGACATTTGGAATCGAAACATTTCGACGGCTAATTGATATAGTGAGTTTTTTGGGTAAATAAGAACTACCTTTCAGAGGACATGACGAGTAACTTTTTACTAAATAAAGGTAATTATTCAATTAATAATTAATTAAGAACAGTAAATAATATTCATGTAAATTATTTTCTGGTTGTAATTTAAAGTGACATCTAGTGTAGAATCGAGTTTTGTTTCGTTTGGTATAGATGGCGCTATCAGCAGTTTGGTGATTTTTAATTGTATTTTTGTTTTTCAATTCGTTTTTTTAAATTAGTTTGCCAAAGAAGTTTCACTTCTGACATGACTGTGTACTTTGTGCGCACGCAATTTTTTTTTGACTGCCTACCCTGTCTAAAAACTTTATGCACGCCACTGCCTGCAATATAGGTGAAGCAAAAATACAGGACATAATTAGGCATAATATGTGTTAATTTTACGCCTAAACAATAAATCGATAGTTATTTTTTTACGTAACACGCATGTTAATAGGATACCTTTCATATTTTTTGTACATGTTCAAACGACTTACTATAATGGAGGTTTTATATTCAATTTTAGGGAATACGACAAGACAAGCATCAGCTTTCGGTCAAAACAAAAATCACCCCTGCACCCAGTAAAAAGTTATGAGGTATTAACATACATAAAAAATACAGTCGAGTAGTGAAAATCCTCCTTTTTAGGAAGTCGGTTAAAAAAATAACATATTATTTAATTTTTGCAACGAAAAATTATTCAATATTATTAGTCTTTAACTCTTTACATAAAAATGATTCTTTTACATACCTACGTATAAAAGTCTAATTAAAGTATTACTTTAAAATATCACATGTATGAACTTGTGTACTTGTTGTACTTGTATATGTGTGTACACAATTAATATTATTTTACACTTACAAAGCCTATTTTTCAAGTCGAGTATTCACGAACGGATTTATTTAATATGGCTTTTCATTCCTTTAGTAGATTACAATACACGTATAATACACATGTATATACATATACATGTATATTCTATTTTAGCGATTTAATAGATTTTTTTAAAATCTTGTTATAGCTGGGACGAAGTATTATTTACCCCTTACACTTGCAAGTTACAGCATGATAACATGGTAAATTTTAATATTCGAGAATGACGGCCAGAAACCAACACTGTATACAAAGTTCACATAATTAAAATGTCATTAAATGTATTTTTACTATTGAATCAACCACTTATTACGTTGTGTACGTCAGCGTAGTAACTAAAATGTTTGTAATCATGAGTATTTATTTATTCATGTTTAAAAAATATGTAGTTTTTAAGTTTTACTGCGATTATATATATGTATTACAAATACGAAAGTTTGTGTGAATAGATGGATGGATGATTGTTACTTTTTCACGCATTAACTACTGGACTGGATGTATTAAAACTTGGTACGTAGAGACCTAGAGATACAGGATAACATATAGGCTACTTTTATCGCGACATTCCCACGGGATCAGAAATTACGCGGGTAAAACCGCGAGCCGCAGTTAGTAAACTATAAATCTACATAAATATCAATTGATACTACTACTTACAAACCCATTAACACACAATATTAAACGGACTTTAGTTAGATAGTATGCTTTCTCAGATAATAATCAAGAAGGTAAACGCCCTAACCACAACAAATATCTATGACCTATACCAACATTAATTTGCCACAACGATCAAGCCAATAACGTTAACGAACCAAACAGTTGCTACAAACAACTACACTAACGCATCGACTAACTTGTACGAACTTTATTGTTTCGAATATAAATGTGGATTACATTTTTATCTTTCTTGCTAAAGTGGTACAATAACGTTCATTAGTTTGGCTCAATATAAAAAAAGTGAAAAAAAGGTGTGTGCGATTCACACACGATAGAAGTGAAACTTCTTTGGCAAACTAATAAAAAAAAAAAAACTAATTTAAAATTAGTGGCGTAAAGCGCGGCCCGGCCGCAGCGCGGCGCGTCCTTAACTGTAGTTTTTCCGTTGCATCCGGTTTCAAATCACGATTCTAAAGAAGTTTCACTTCAAAAATTGATTTCCACACAGTGGCGGATTTAAAAATTTGCCGCCAGTAGGCTCTTACATTTTTGCCGCCCTTACTATTAAATTTTCAAAACTAATCTTTACATGTATAATTATGTTTTTTTTTTATATTTCTTAAAAATAAAAAAAAATTAAGCCAGATTTCGATTGATCACGATTCAGCCTGTAATATCCCACTGTTGGGCATAGGCCTCTTCCCCATGTAGGAGAAGGATCGGAGCTTAATCCACCACGCTGCTCCAATGCGGGTTGGCGGATATATTCCCTACTATTATGAGTAACGATCGCTATCAGGTGTACATAATAACAACCGGGACCGACGGCTTAACGTGCTCTCCGAGGCACGGCGGGGAGACCCACAAGGACTGCACAAACACCCAGACCACGGCAAACATCTGTATGGCCAATACAAATGTTGTCGTGTGCGGGGATCGAACCCGCAACCGCCCGCGCAATAGCCAATCGCAATCCAGTGCTGTGGCCTGTGACCGCTGCACCAACGCGGCGTCCAAGCCAGCCAAGCCAGATTTGCACCGGGGACGTTCCAGCCTGCAGATATTATAATTTCAAAATAAAAAAATCTCATTTTATAGATCTCCATTAGCCCTTTCGACCTACGTTAATTAATTTATAAACCCGTTTTTCGTTTTCCCAGGAAAAATAGAAATATAACTTTCAATTTCCCTCTACTTAAAATAGAGATATCTCTTTGAAAAATAATTATTTTTTACTCTACCAAGCGTGAAAAAAATTGCCCTTGCGCTAATTTAATTTGCCCGCGTGCTAATTCTTAAAAATATTCAATAATTATTATTGTAAACAATAAAAAACCGTCGTGGCATTTCCATTGATGCTACACGCACGGAAGGACTTTAAAAGTTATTATATTACTGTTTCGGGAAGATTTTCAGTACTATTGGATTTATTATTATGTGCCTTTGGTAGTTTGATGTGTGTGTACCTATGTGTAAATTTATAACTAAAATTTTCAAGAATTGAAACAAAGAAATAAACCAAAAAACATAGCTATTTTGGCTTAGAAATGCCACGACGGTTTTTTATTGTTTACAATAATGATAATTGAATATTTTTAAGAATTAGCACGCGGGAAAATTAAATTAGCGCAAGGGCAATTTTTTCACGCTTGGTAGAGTAAAAAAATAATCATTTTTCAAAGAGATATCTCTATTTTAAGTAGAGGAAAATTGAAAATTATATTTCTATTTTTCCTGGGAAAACGAAAAACGGGTTTATAAATTAATTAACGTAGGTCGAAAGGGCTAATTGAGATCTATAAAATGAGATTTTTTTTTTTTTTGAAATTTTAATATCTGCAGGCTGGAACGTGCCCGGTCAGATTTGCCGCCCCCTAAAATATGCCGCCATAGGCTCCAGCCTACTCAGCCTGCTGGTAAATCCGCCACTGTTTCCACAACACGAAATCCTAGTATGTCAATCACTACAATCTTTAATGTTGTTTTGTGTATTTTTATTTTGTATTTTTGAAATTAAAAAAATAAATATGAAATTTGATATATATATATTTTCCCAGCTGACGTATAATCGACCATGTTATGGTCAGCTGAATTTATTTTTCCTTCAAGATAAAATATAAGATTATAGATAAGGTAAACTATAACTCGACAAATTTTAAAATGGGAGGAAATGATACTTTTTTTCTCCATGCGTGGGAGGCTGCCACTTCCCGCCCGTGACCGTCAGCTGCGACTCACGAATATTCATAATAATTATAAAACCCTAATGCATTTTACGAAGTTTTGATTGGGAGGAAATTGTTCATGAAAATATGTCACTGGCTCCCGGGCCATAACGGTGCTTAACAGTTATAGATTCAGGACATATACTTTGTTTCGTCACAATCATAGTCTACTTTATCTGTCAAATATGTGGGCAAACTGCGAATGTAAAAGTTGTAATCTAGTACTTGAGGTTAAACAATCAATAACATTTCACTGCCTGATAAAGCATATAAGTACGTTTTATGCGGGAGACTTATCAACAACCGGTGAAAGTGTTATATGAATAATTGTGTTTGCTCGCAAACGAAAAAAAACCGACTTCAATTACATCGACAAGTAATACAACGTAATAAGACGAAAAAATAGTCAAGTAAATACGCGCTATTAAAGATTACTCAAAAAGTTGTAATCAGTTTTCGATCTAATTTAAACAAGACTACAAGACAAGTAGTTAGTAGCAAGACAGTTGGCTTTCGATTAAAGTAATAATCATCGAAATCGGTACACCGAGTAAAAAGTTATGCGGTATAATATAACGTAGGTCGACGAAAAGTAGTCACGTAAATACGCATTATTAGATATAACTCTACTTGTCGGAACTCAATTAAATTAAAATGGGACCACATGACACGCAACACCTTTCAATTAAAACAAAATTGATCGAAATCGGTCCACCCAGTCAAAAGTTCTGAGCTAACATACATTAAAAAAAAAAAAAACATACGTGTCGAATTGAGAACCTCCTCCTTTTATGGAAGTCGGTTAAAAAGAGGCTTTTGCCCAGCAGTTGACCGTACCGTACCGTAGTAAAAACGTAAACGTTTAGCTGGTGCTGATTTTAACATCGGGCAAAAAAAAAACACATTTGTCGGATGAGCCCCCCCCCCCCCCTCCTTAAATATTTTTTATTTTAATTTTATTATTTATTACTTGAAAGTACATAAATATACAATTTTATATATATTTACTTTAAAGCAAATATACAATTAAGTAGTAAGTTTTGTGAATATTTCAAGTGCTTACCTGTTACCATTTATTGATATCGATCAAAAATAGACAAAAAATTGCGTTTTTGTATGGGAGCCCCCCTTAAATATTTATTTTATTTTGTTTTTAGTATTTTTGTCATAGCGGCAACAGAAATACACAATTTGTGAAAATTTCAACAGTCTAGCTATCGCAGTTTTTTAGATACAGCCTGGTGACAGACGGACGGACGGACGGACGTAATAGGGTCCCGTTTTTACCTTTTGGGTACGGTACCGTAAAAATATAGTTATCTTTTCGTTTTTATTATTTCAGTGCACATACAAATTCCTACAAAAATTAATGTTTCATCTAAACCAACTTGCGGTCAGAGAGCATTGATATTGAGTCATTAATTCGTCAGTTGCGTTACGAGTATAATGATCTTATTAAATTGTTTTCGTATTACTAATAATTTAAAACAGTGTATGTAAACAATGTTTAGTGTCATATCACCTTGTCCTTTAATCAGTACAGCAAACGTTAACCCGATGAATAACGTAAATATGATGTTATGTAAATGAATACATAATACATAATTTTAATAATCTTTAATAATAAAGCCTCATTACAAAACTTCAAACAATCTATCTATTCTTTAATAAATAAATAAAAATACCGAAACGTATTGTACGCGCATAACTTTCGAACGACTGTATCGATTAAAATAAAATAATTATTTTTGTTCGTAGTTGTCAGGACAAGAGAAAAAAAATAGCAACGAAAAATTATTACGGCACGAATTTGGATCAACTGGTATCAAAGGCTTTTACAGTTATTTATTATTTATTTTTATTTATTTATTAACACTTTATTGCACACAAAAGAAAGATACAGTTTAGAAACATGATACAGAGTAAATAAGTATGCAAAGGCGGCCTTATCGCTTATAGCGATCTCTTCCAGGCAACCTTTAATGAAAGAAGCTTTTAGTAAAAGTGTGCCGGGTAGAGTGCGCAATCAACAATGCAAGTTTTTATACGTACTAAAGACAACTTAAATTACTAACATAGTTTTATAATACTCATACATCAGACAATACATACAAATATATATATATATATACATACATACATACATAAATATATACAAAATATATACATACAAACATTAACTTGGAAACAATATGCTAATAGATCACAAATTTAAGACAATGTAAGAGATATGTAGTATTTGTACAGACGGTTTTTAAAAATATTTATAGACTCTGCTTGACGGATATTAATGGGCAGAGAATTCCAAAGTTTGATCACTCTACAGGTGAAGGAATTACTATAAGAACTAGAGCGAGAAGGGGGCAATACAAGCAAGTTATTGCTACGGGAACGCAAGTTAAAATCAGTGTCATGTCCTAAAAATTTAAACCTTTCCTTAAGATAAGGGGGTGTGTATGGGTGATAAAGGATATTGAATAATAGAGAAAGAGCATGCATATTTCGTCGCTGTCTTATTGGTAGCCAACCCAACTGTTGACGATGTTGAGAAATATGGTCAAATTTGCGCAAACCGAAAATAAAGCGAATACACATGTTTTGTAATCGTTCCAATTTGTTTAACAATTGTTCAGATAAATCAATATAAACAATGTCGGCATAATCTAATAATGGCAGCAGTAAGGAATTAGCTAAGGCAACTTTAGTTTTAAAGGGAAGAAAGTTCTTCCAACGTTTTAGCGAACTTATTGTTGCAAAGACCTTTCGACTCACCTCCGCAACTTGAGGCGCCCAGGTGAGATTATTGTCAATTAATAACCCAAGGTCCTTAACAACAGGGAGAGGCGAAAGAGCGACAGAATCGAATAAGATGGGAGGCAAGTTAAGTGAATTAATTTTGGATAGCTGATATGAGTTGCCAACAATAGTCACTTGAGATTTATTTGGATTAATTAGTAGACCGTATGAATGACACCAAGTAACGATTTTATTTAATTCAATGTTTAGAGTAGCGATAGCATTAGCAATATCATCAATAGGTGTAGTTACATATAGTTGCAAATCATCAGCGTAAAAGTGATGCTTTGAAGTGAGAAATGTGGATAAGGAATTGATGAATATTGAAAAGAGCACGGGTGATAAAACTCCTCCTTGAGGGACCCCACAAGAAAGAGTACAAGAAGCAGAAAGTTTATTGCCAAAGCTAACGCACTGCTGTCGATCATGTAAGTAAGCCTGAAACCATTTGGAAGGACATGAACCGATATTTAGAGTCCGTAGGATTGCGATAAGTAAATCATGGTCAACGTTATTGAAGGCATTACTAAAGTCAAGGAGTGCTACAATTGCCACCTGTTTATCGTCCATTGCAAATCGGATATCATCACAAATTTTAATAAGAGCTGTAACTGTGCTGTGTCCAGTTCGAAATCCAGATTGAAAAGGACTAAGTAAATTATGAGTACATAAGTATAGATTAAGCTGAGAATAGACAATACGTTCAAGAACTTTAGATAGAAAAGGTAATATAGAAATTGGTCGAAAGCTGGTGCCAGACGAAGAAGAAGATTTCGGAATAGGAATGATCAAGGCGTTACGCCAAACACTGGGAAAAGTACAAGAAGAAAGAGAGAAGTTAAAAATATGGCAAACCACAGGTAAGATGCAGTCGAGGGATAGAAGAATCATTTTCCTGCTTATACCATCACTGCCAACGGCTTCAGTTCTTATTGCATTAATATGTTTCTTAACCTCCACCGGAGAGATGGGATCAAATTTAAAGGAAGCATACTCCGGGATTGGTAAAGAGCTAAGGTAGTTTATAGTTGATAATTTAGCTTGTGTATCAATCTTAGAAGTAGAAGAAAAACTTTTGTTAAGAGCGTCAATGTCAAGATGTTTACTGATACAGCCCTTCTGCCGCCCAAAGCCGAGTGTCTTTAGAAACTGCCACGTTTGACGAGGATTATTGTTTTGGAGGGAGGAGTGTATAAATTCACGCTGTGCATCACGGCAAACTCTACTGCAGAGGTTACGCAGTTTTTTGTATTTTAATAGATTTCTATCAGTAGGTTTAATCTTATATTTAAACTTAGCAGCATTGCGTTTAGCCATTAGTGTTTTTATATCTTCAGTAAGCCAAGGAGCTGGGAGATGCTTAAGTTTCACAGGTCTTAAAGGAGCATGTGTATCAAATAACTCTAAGAGATAGTTGTTAAATTTTCTTAGTTTATCTTCTATTGTCTCAGCAGTGTAAATAGAACTCCAGTCAATTTCATCTAGATCTTGCAAGAACCTTGTGTTATCGAAATTACCGAAATTGCGACGCATAACTATTGTGGGTTTCTCTTTAGGTGGACGAATTTTATAAGACAAAAATACAAGATCGTGGTAAGAAAAACCTTCGGCCGGCATTTGTCCATATGTCCCAACGTGATTTAAGGAGGAAACCAACATCAAATCCAGTAAAGAGGGAGTGCAATTAGGGAAAAAATGTGTAGCGTTTGTTGGAAGTAAGTTAAGGTTAGCACCACTTACAATATTTTTAAGACGTTTAGAACGTAAATCATTTTTGATAAGACAGGTGTTAAAATCACCCATAATAATAGTATGATCAAACAAAGGTACATATTGCTCCAGAAGGGTTTCAAAGTTTTCGAAATAATTTATATACATAGATGGATTGTAAAAAACTCCAAGTAAAAGTTTCAGCTGACCAAATAAAACTTCAATAAAAATGTGTTCAGCAGTTTCTGAGTATGGTGCAGGTGATTTATGCAGTATAGTAAATGGGATATTACTACTATTATTATTAAATTTTTATGATTTATTTTTTCTTATTTTTCTTTTCTTTAATTTTTTTTATGTTTATTATATGGAAAAAAGGCCTTTGCCCAACAGTGGGATTTGACGTGACAACGTATTTAAATTAGAGATGAAACGGATATCCGGCAACTATCCGGTATCCGGCCTATCCGGCCTTGTTTTCACTATCCGGCCGGATACCGGATAGTACTTCAGTATCCGGCCGGATACCGGATAGTAATTCAGTTTTCTTTTTCAGCCTGTAATATCTCACTGTTGGGCATAGGCCTCTTCCCCTATGTAGGAGAAGGATCAGAGCTTAATCCACGATTGCGAATGAGCGATTTTGAGTAGAGGTCGAACTGTCCAACCAATAGCACATCGGCAAGCATGCGGCGAGTGATACACACGCCCCTCCCCTACCTCATACCATCGGTTAGACCGATAAATCGTTTCTGCGCAACTTGAAGGCCAGCGTTCTTTTTACATGACGCGAACTATGCATGATAACAACCGGGACCGACGGCTTAACGTGCTCTCCGAGGCACGGTGGGTAGACCCACAAGGACTGCACAACCGCCCGGACCACGGCAAGCATTTGCATGGCCAATACAAATGTTTGTCATATGTGGAGATCGAACCCGCAACCGCCAGCGCAACAAGCACAATCCAGTGCAGTGACCGTTGCGCCAACGCGGCGTCGTTCAGTATACGTCACATATATTTTAAGTAAAGATGAAACGGATATCCGATACCTGTAACCTGGATAAAAAATATATATTTTTAAGTAATTATTTGCTTTAGTCATAGTAGGTATCACTTAAGAAATATAATTAGTTTTAGTTGTAAATTTTTAATCACACAATAGTAAATGAATGTAATAGAAAGAAAATGAATTAATTAGTAGGTACTCATACTGCACTAAGGGCAAATTATGGTAAATAAATACTCTAATTACTAAAAAAAACTAATAATTTCTCTGCATTGAGAGGTAGCAAGCGGTTTCGCTTCTCTTCATAAAAAGGCCAGCTTCAGAAAAAAGTCTTTCGCTGTACACACTGCTGCAAGGTGCTGAAAGATAGATTCTGGCAAACTTTGTTTTAAATTTCACCAAACAGCTAAGTTCCGCCGGATATCCGGCTATCCGGCCACATGGTTGGCCGGATATCCGGCTATCCGGTATCCGGCCAAACTGCTATCCGTTACATCACTGATTTAAATCGATGAACGCCGGCAGCATACACGAAAAAGGATGACTCATTGCGTTACGCGCTCATTGTCCCGTGTCGCTCAGTGATAGTAAGTACCTCACGATCACGATTCAGCCTGTAATATCCCACTGTTGGGCATAGGCCTCTTCCCCATGTAGGAGAAGGATCAGAGCTTAATTCACCACGCTGCTCCAATGCGGGTTGGTGGATATATTCCCTACTATGAGTAACGATCGCTATCAGGTGTACATGATAACAACCGGGACCGACGGCTTAACGTGCTCTCCGAGGCACGGTGGGGAGACCCACAAGGACTGCACAAACACCCAGACCACGGCAAACATCTGTATGGCCAATACAAATGGTTCGTGTGCGGGGATCGAACCCGCAACCGCCCGCACAACAGTCATTCGCAATCCAATGCTGTGACCGCTGCGCCAACGCGGCGTCTGTGATAGTGATAGTACCTATATGGAATATATTATGTAGATACTACCTATCACTCGATTGGCCTATACGTCCGAGGGGATGTTTTGTTATGACGTTCTCACGTTAAACTATAGTCCGTAAACCACCTTTACAGACAACCAATTTTTTACTGAATTTCTAAGCTTCCTATTGTTATTTAGAAAGTTAGACCCGTCGTCGTCGATAAAATGTTATTTGTTTTCGTTTTATTAACCGACTTCAAAAAGGAGGAGGTTCTAAATTCAACTGTTTTAATGTGTGTTACCATAATTACAACTTTTAACTGGATGCACACCCATTTGTTTGTATGTGATGTTTATGATTACTTTTTATTCAAAAGCTGGTGCTTGTCGTGGTGTACTATTTGTTTTATTTAAATTTGAGCGGGATCTGATCATCTGACAAGTCGTTTTTGAGTTATCCCTAACAATGCGTAGGTACCTATTTGACTGATTATTTTATCGACTACCTACGTCGACGATGTTCTCATTTTTTTATTACTTGTACAAACGCAATTATCAACAAGATCGATTTGAACAAAAAAATCGGTATTATTAAAAAAAAAAAACTTAATTTTCGCTCACTATTTCGCTCGCTTCGTCTTATATGGAAAATTATTACAGGCAATAGCCATAAATAAATGAACCTTTACAAACGGATCAATAACCAACGACTAAGGTCAAAGCGGACAAAACCGCGTTAATTGGCTAGTAAAAGAATTAGGTAACAAAAAATAAAAACATTTCACGATTCACGATCACGATTCAGCCTGTAATATCCCACTGTTGGGCATAGAACTCTTCCCCATGTAGGAGAAGGATCGGAGCTTAATCCACCACGCTGCTCCAATGCGGGTTGGCGGATATATTCCCTACTATGAGTAACGATTGCTATCAGGTGTACATGATAACAACCGGGACCGACGGCTTAACGTGCTCTCCGAGGCACTGTGGGGAGACCCACAAGGACTGCACAAACACCCAGACCACGGCAAACATCTGTATGGCCAATACAAATGTTGTCGTGTGCGGGAACCACAACCGCTCGCGCAACAGCCAATCGCAATCCGCTGCGCCAACGCGGCGTCATTCAAAACATTTCAAACAAGTATTATTATGAATCCTCATATTTTTTTAAATATATTATGTACATTTTAGTGAAGTGTTCATAGTTTTTCGATCCTTGTGGAATTAAAAAAATACATACTTATACTTATTGGTGTTTTTCGTATCTATGCGATTATGTTTATTACCCCGTTAACATAGCAACGCAAACACACAGCATAACTTCCCCTCACGATTCGACGATCACGATTCAGCCTGTAATATCCCACAGTTGGGAATAGGCCTCTTCCCCATGTAGGGGAAGGATCGGAGCTTAATCCACCACGCTGCTCCAATGCGGGTTGGCGGATCACCCCCTCTTCTTCTCAGAACTTCCCCTCAGAGGTTGAAAATCGATAGATTTGTGATATCAATATAAATCAGACTTATAGCTTATAGATTTAGTATTTTAGATTAACAAAAATTGGAAGCAACAATTTTCCTTCAGAATTCGTTGAAGGGGGCACTAGTAGTCTAAATTCAAAAAGTAGGGGTACCAGACTTGTTGCTTCATTCGCCATCTTGATTCACATTGTTCATCCCCAACTCTTGTTAGGTATAAATCGAAAAATATCGATCCTACAAAAAAAAAAATGATAGGAACAAAAATTTTAGGAAATTTAATTTTAAACAACTTTTGTAATAACTATTTTTCGTTTAAAATTGAAAATAGACGACTCATTCAAAAGACAAAAAATAACCCTTTAAATCAAGATGGCGGATGAAGCAACAAGTCTGGTACCCCTACTTTTTGAATTTAGACTACCAGTGACCTCTCCAACGAATCCTGAAGAAAAAGCTGCTTCCAATTTTCGTAAATCTCAGCCTGTTTTTGAGCTAATTCGACTAGGCTATTAGTTTAGTGTTAATACAATGATATTTAAAAATAACTTCTTTGTAATTATTATAAAATAATAAACAAAATTTTTAAAATGTAAAAACACCATTTTATAAGACGTCTTAATTAAATACCCATAGTACCTATATAGTTTTACTATACAAATTATATAGTTTTTTTATGTCTGTGTTTTATTACACCAAACGTGTAGCTTTTAAATAATATACCTACATATTATTTACATACTGTTTATAACAGTTACGTTTGAAAATTTTCTGTCATAAATAATTTTTCATTTCAGTTTTAAGAATTAAATTTTAAAAAGAAAACATGAAAAAAAATGTACTGGCACAAACTCACAAACACGTCATTTCCGTAATTACAAAAAAAAATAAGTTAATGACTATGCATTAATATTGTTTTGTTTTGAAGTTGCCTTTTAATAAAAATAACTTACCGAATACCGCATTCCATGAAAAAGAGGACGAATCCGTAGAGCATGCATCGCGCGGCATATGCTTTTAATATAACTCGAAGGAGGCTTGGAGTGCGTTTACCTTGCGCACGCTCCACTTCCTCTTCCCATAAACGAGCGAACTTGTCTCCAAGTGGACCTGATTAAAAATATTATTTTATAATACAATTCATTGTACATCAAAACAAATATTATATAGAAAAACAGAATACAACAAGGTATTTCATTAGGTACAAAGGACAGCTTTATTTCTGAAAAGCGATCTTATACCAGACAACCTCCCTTAGGAGTTAGGTTAATGTTAATAGGTAATGGTAGGTAAAATAAAATATTACACTAATATTTTAAGGAAGAAAATGTTATTGGTTTGATTGTTTGTTTTCGGTTGATAGCTTTGAAAGTGATCTAGTGTTTTATCTAACTACTGAAATAATCATTTTTTTTACTAAAAGTTTACTTATGTCATTAATACAAAACAATGAGCTTTAATAAAGACTCTTTAAATTAAACCATACAATCGTGTTATATTCTATCCGCGGTAAAACCGCGAGATAATAAACATATACTTAAAAATCCTGTCTAACTAAAAACAAGCACTTGAACATATTAACTGCAAAATTGGCAACTTTACGGCAAATTTGCATCAAAATAACCATTCAAATTAAACATTTAGCTACAGTCAACGACAAAGTAATTACTAGGAATAAAAAGATCTGAACTTAGATTACTTTTTAAGATATTACAATTTTGTACAAAGTAAGACAATGATTGGCAACATTATGAAAATTGGCTACAAATCAATATATTAACCAAACAAGTACATACTATGGCATTATGTAAAAACATTAAGACTACATAGACATTATCATCAATCATTCATGTTGTGTGGATACAATGTTACAGCATTTAATATTATTTTTGGTAATACTTAGATCAATTCAAGGCTATTTCTACATATTAAAACATTCATTATTTTGTGGCTTGCTATTTTAATAAGTAGGTACCTATAATATACTATGACTTACACATCAATGATGTTCAATTTTGATGAGCAATGACTACTTGGAAGAAATTAGGTCTTACAAACATGATAATAAAAGTAATGGAAATTAGCTATTAAAACATCTATGACATGAATAACTTATTTAGTAGATATATAATAAATAAACAATGTAATATAAGAGATTTCCACCTAAATATTGACTCATCACAATATCTCTGGAACCGTAAGGCAGACTTAAAATTTGGTAGGAATATTCCATTCGCCGAACAGAGGTCAGTTAAGAACGGATTTTACAAAATTCCACCCACAAGAGGGGATCGTGGGGCTTAATAACATTTATGGCAAAACGACGTTTGCTGGGTCAGCTAGTATTTAATAATTATTTTTTAAACATACTAGTATGTGTTTGAATGAAATGCTGTATTTAATACAAAAAAAAATTAAAAACTGTTTAATTTATAATATTTTATCATTTAATAAAAGTTAATTGCTTATTTTATTTTGGGACAATGCATATTAAACAAAAAAAGACAAAATACATTTTATAATTAAATTTTAAATTAAATGTATTATTAAAACAAACTAACCTGAAGCATGTTCTTCTAAGGGTTCATACAAATCACATTCCTCAATTTCCTTGTTAAGACCACTCCAAAATATTGGTAATGTCCATCTAAATTAAATAAAAATTTTATGTTTAATAATTTACTTTTTTTAATGTGATTTTATTATTTATTAAATGCAAACTTACGCAAAAGTTAGTGCGGACAGCGGATTCGCTTTAGCTCGTGGATGTGGTGGACGTCTCTTTTTTTTGGTTGATTCCATTACTTTATTTTAACTGCAATTTATATTACACACTAATTCTAATCTTACATTAGGAACACTATAATTGTAGCTGAGTTTTGTGTAATTTATAAAAAAATAAAAAATTTAAACAACAAATATATTTATTTGTGGGTATGTCACGTATTATTTTTAAGCTTTACGAACACGAATTTTTACAACTTTGATGTACATAAAAATCATAAAAAAAACCATAGTACAAAAAAAGTATTCAACATTTACTACTCGTTACTTGCTTTAAACTAAAACGAAACTTACTTTTTATGTTTCTGTTTGTACGGAGAAACTATGTTGATTAAAATCTAAACAATTGCATGGCGCTACTTCGAATAACACGAGTCTGTGCCAATTTATTTTATTTCTACCCTTAGAAATTTGTAAAGTAACTGTTAACTATATCTAGTTATTTCTTGCTCACAAAAATTATTTATGATAATATGTGTATAAAACTGATTAAAAAAAAATCAGTTTTAAAAACGCTATTTATTATAAAATTTATTACAATTTGAAAACATTTGCACCGTTAATATAACCTATTCAACACTACAACAAAATTAGTACTAAAATGATAAATGACGTTTGTAGCACCTGGCACCAGTGTCTCCCAAATGTAAATTGAGAATTACCGTGTTGCAAGGGTAAAAATACGGTGTTTTGAGCCATTATTACGGTGGATCGACTAAAAGTTTACCGTGTAAATTACCGTGTAATTTTTGAAAGGAAAATAACAACGATGTGAATTCAAAATATATTTGCTTTATAAAAAATGAATTATTTTAACATAATAATTTACTATGTATCATTCGGAATCGGACTTTCCTAGGAAAACAGTATATTTTTCGTTAATTGATTTATTTATTTTAAGCAACATAATATCGTTAGTAGTAGTAAATGCACTTTGTATAGTCCATCCAAAAATAAAAGAATTAAAAGGTAAACAAATATGGCGGAATGTGTAACCATAGACTACTATAGTGCTGTGATTTATGTTGTTAAATGTCGATATCGGTAAATTTAATATGATGCATTTCTGATGGCGCTATGCAAGGCCATAGAATTAGTGTACTTCCACAGATTAAGTAATAGGTACTACCTATAATTGAAAATAATATGGATGTAATAAGGAATTAAACTAAATGAAACATTAACATATATTTATTAAATTTAGCACACCATACTATAAGGGGGCGTTCAAGTATTACGTAACGCAAATTTTGAACATTTTCGTTGTCGAACGTAGGAAATATGTAACTTCTTACAGTGCGTAGAGTTCTGTCTTACTAGGTACATGGCAATACTAGTTGTTACAGTGACTGTTATTTTAAAATATCAGTGACAAAATACTAGGTACTCGACTACTCGATATTAGTATTCTAAAAATACTACGTTTATCTCGCCTCCTCTTTGCGTAAACCCTTAAGCACAAGCGAAATGGGGATGATACCGATTTTACAGACAAACAATTATTTTTTTGCTACTCTGACAAAGTGAAATCTGTATCTACCGCATTTGAAATCTGTATCTACCGCATTATATTATTGGATAGTGTGACTTGACTTACCTCGTAGAAATGAAGTTCGAATAGGAATCCAGTCAAAAGCGAAATTGGGCTCCTTAAAACTTTGCAAATAGTCGTCAATACGGAGATAAACACGCTCCAAATCACAAAGAAATCGGAAGTCCACAAACGAAAGCCAAGTTGTTGAGCCGTAGAAACACAAACGCAAAGACAAGAATTTAAATTTAGAGGTTTGGTATCGTTCATCTGGTTTTTATCCGTTCTTAATGGAATTTTTTCATTTCTGGCCAAAGCCATGTGCATGGTATACTAGGAAATCCATATAACATTATCTGAATTTTTTTTTTAAATATTTTCCTGTTATTTTTGTATACAAATAGTTTGTTGATAAATGGAATGATATAACACTAGCAACATTAGCAGGGTGCATCCTGTATGTGCGTTTCAAATTAGATTTCCGAAAGTACTTTTCGGTATTTGTGTGTCAGTAAAATTTATCAAAACACAGAGTAACCTCTAACACCTTTTGACAGTCACAACCTATTAGATATTACTTACAACACGAACGAAATGGCGATGCATGAAAAGGCTATGTAATTAATATCTAATTTAAATATTTTCTACTTAGAAACTAATGAAAGTACAGAGAAATGTTAATTAAAATAAAAAAAAGTCTATTTGTATTAGGGGCACATTGCCTTAGCCCTAAGCTGGGGCTCCCCACTATCGTGTAACAACTCCTTTAAAAAAAGTATTAGCAATTTGATGACAAAGATACACTAAAAGTATTTTCAATAAGATTTAAAGCAAAAGTTACCACAGAGAAAGACATACGGTCTTATTGTCAAAAAACGAAGTAATGTCTCTCTCAAAGTCGCATTAAGTATGACACTATTTAACTTTAGTGGCCGTTTTAACTTTTTTTTAATTATTTATAAAAAGTAAAAATAAATTATGATTTATAAAAAGTTCGAGCTAAAACGCCTTTTTTAATATCATTGACCTCGACTATTTATCGATATGAAAGAACAGAAAGCCCTTAACCATAAACACAAGACACAGTAATGACAAATGTCACTTGTAAGTTTGAGGTTACAGCGAATTCGGTTTTCTGCTAAAAAATATTAGTTTGACGATGTAATAGACGTATTATTACAAATATAATGGCAGTGCATGTGATTACCCAGATGCTACAATAATTATCTAGTAGCTATTGTGTGTGATTACACAGGGATTGCGTATTTTTCATCCGGTAAGGTGTTTGTTTACATTTTAATTCTTTTATTTTTGGACAGAGTTTATATCTACAGCATAGAGAATAGTAATTAGACATGGGTAACTCATGAGAGAAAGATATAAATGAAACATTTCTTTTCAATTGAGCTAATCTTTCACCAGCTCACTTGCATTTCAAATGTATCTCCAGCTCACTAGGGTTATGATTCATTTTCGAGATACTGACGGACTGAGAGAGAGTAAACGAGACCGGACGATGGCGCTTATCATGCGAATGAGAGAGACAGCTGTAACTCTGTTACTGAGCCAGAGTAAACGAGATCGGACGATGGCGCTTATCATACGAAAGAGAGAGATAGCTATAGCTCTGTATCTTTTTGTATCATACGATGAAACACTTGTCAGTTGTCATTCACTGAGCCAAATGAGATGAAGAGACAATTGAGTGATATATATCCTAAGATCAAATTGATATATATCTCTCTTATCTTTTCAGTGATATAAACTTCGCACGGCTAATAGTAATATAACTGAATCTACAGATAGTTTCAGATAATCACAGGGACCAAGAACAGTGTTGCTGTTACAAAATAATTATGTTAAGTTGACCAAGATTCGTTTTACGTAGTGTACTCGTATGTGGATACGGTGATGTACGACACGGTCACGGTAATACCTTAATACCTTGACGGTAGATTAAGACCACATTACGGTGCATCTACGGTAATTACCGTGTATATGGAGACACTGCCTGGCACACCACCGACCATTTTTTTATATAACAAACTGACAACTTGTTACTTGACAAGTGACAACTATATAGTATTATGGCTCAGCTACACATAGCTACCTACCTCTTGTTTTATTAAACTTGTAAAAAAGACCTACGCTACGTGATGTTTATTTTTGACGTGACATCGTCTAATAAATCAATGAACGCCGGCTGCATGCACGAAAAAGGATGACTCACTGTCCCGTTACGCTCATTGTTCCGTTACGCTCATTGTACGCTTGCGCCGCATCTATCTCTCTTCCACTCGATTGGCCTATGCGTCTGAGGGGCTCCGTATAGTTAGCAGGTAAAATAATCATTTCTTGATTATAATTACAGAAATCACTAGGGAACAGATCAGGCAACTTTAGGTAATCATTTTTGATTGATTGATTTGCATTGCAAACGGCACAAAAGATGTAATTTGAAATTAGTAACGAATATTTGTGCCGTTTAGTTGTGTCAGTTTTTTCCGCAGCGGCTCCCGCTGCGACAAAGGCTGAAACGTGGTGACATGTTGAGACGGTGCGTGTGTCAACGCAGGTTGCGTCCCACAAAAGCGCCCGTCCGCTTTCCCAGGGAACCAACATCAATCCATCAGGTCTCTTGCCATCATCGTTCCAAAGGCTCTATAAGAGCAGGAACGTCAATAGTGGCAAAAGCTCTTTTTATAGTTTTATTTATGAACCGTGGTGGTAAAAACCTACCTGAATTCTTGTTGCAGGAACAGCCGTGTAGTCCAAAAGAATAAACCTTTCCTCACAGACATCTGTATTCAAAGCAAAGTGGAGCTCCCAATCGGAGACCGACAGCAATTCTAAAACTTTCATTGTCTAAAAGTGTCGCAAGGTTTTTTGACGGCACTGCGAGTAACTATTGACCTGACTCTTTATTTGGCTATGTAATATCACGTAGCATAGTGGACTACATGAAAGTTACAACGTACTACAAGAACTTTTATAATTTATATTATGCTACTTGCTGCTACGGAACCCTTCATGGGCGAGTCCGACTCGCACTTGTTTTAACTTTTTTGTTCTGTTATTAGATAAACGGTAGAACAATTCCAGTGTGTTATAAATTCTCAGTGCGTTTATCTTTATGTGCTTTCGAGTTATCGTGTGATGTGTGTTCCCGTGTGTATTGGTAAACTTATTTATGTGAATCTCACCCATAGTCTTTGGTTCGTGAGTTCGTGACATAGAATTATTAATTATGTACTACGGTTGTACGTAGTACATAATAATTCCATGGTTCGTGATGACTCGAATCGAACGACTCTTTGGCCCATGCTCCCTCTCTATGCTCCATGCCATCTCCAATTCTCCATGCTTTGGCTCGACCGGTACCATAGATATAATAAAAAATTTATTATATATAATAGGGTATTCCACTATGTTTGAAAAAGTACTTCAAAATGTTGATTTTCTAATAAAAAGCCACAAAAAAAATATATTTCGGCAAAATAAACACGTTTTCATGCCATAAAATTAAATTAAATTTTAAACCTTTTTTATTACCGCGAAAACGCTACAGCCATTTTGGTGACGTAATATGGGCAATAACAAAAGTGTATGACGTATGTAAGAGAGTAACATAACCTACAATTACTATGACAGCCATCAACAAATTAGTAATGAATGCATATTATTTCAGTTGGAACAAGATATGAAGAGTTATTATACGAAAGAACACAACTATTAGTCCTTGAAGTTAAAATTGATAGATATTACAGATATTAGATATGTACCCTAGCTGTTGACAGCACTGACAGAACTTTGTTATTGCCCATATGACGTCACACCGTGGCGGCTCGTGTTTTAGGTCACGTGATATACAGATTAAAATATACGACTTTTAATTTCAATATAATAAATCAATAATGTGCTTTTATGATTCTAAATCAGAATATTTAGGTGTATTTCTTTATAAATTTTAATTTTTATCAAAATTTATAATTTATTTTTCACTACGGAAAGTACCCTATTTTTATTTTATTATATAGATTTTTATTATATCTATGACCGGTACAGTCTCAAAACTGTCAAATTCATGAAGCATAGAGAGGTCAAATTGACAATTGACCTTTGCAAGTTTGCACTTTGCACTAAGGCTAGGCGCGCACTAGTGACTTTTTGTCACCGTGACTTTTTGTCACTGTCACCGCGTCCATCATCCCTAATGAAGGTGCGCGCGTTTGGATGCGTGACAATTCGGAAAACTTTTAGTCCGCGGAGAACGCCAACATGCCCGTGACGCAACAAAATGTCACGTGTCATATGTATGTACGTAGGTTGGCAAACATGGTGTAGAACTTTCCAATTATCAGCCTATCACTCCAAAGTGGGTGAACCCAATACTTTTTATTATTGTATTTTTTTCTATTTCTAAAAACGAGTTCACAGACAACCGTCTCTTCGAGATCCATCTTATCGAATGCAAGAAACTGTCACTGCAAGTGCGCGCAGTCACGAAAGTGACGGTGACGTGACAGTGACAAAGAATTTTTTGTCACGGTGACAAATGTCACTAGTGCGCGCAGGGCCTAATGCAATGCAATTGACGTCAAACTTCAAAGTCAAACTCGTCAAAGTTCAAACAAAACAAAAATAATTAATAGCTGTTGCAGTATCTTTGTATTATATTTTAATTAACTTAAATCATATCTTTAATTCGGATAAAAATATTACATAATATTTTTATTTTTTTATATGGAAATCCATTACTAAACATTCACAAAAATATTTCTGGTGAAATTTCAAATTTGTTAACATGTCAGTTAATTTCAGTGATCGAAATCGATTGAACAATGTATATTAAATGCATATAATGTTTGCTTTATTATTAAGGCGATACAAAGGCATGATCCTTGCTAGTATCTTATTCTTTTACTTAGGTTGTGGTATAACTTTGAGTTTTTTAAGGATAGATTGTGTGTCTTCCATAACAGCCACTAATAGTATGATAAGTATTAAAGACGATTTTAATACCAATTTAGATAAAGTAGAATATGCTGTCCTTATTGTAAGTAGCCCTATGAATGAAGCAAAACGTGATTCCATTCGAACAACTTGGGCTAATTTTGTTCATAACATAATCATAGAAAATGGGGAACGTTTGTATAAGTGGAACCATACTTGGACTGAAAACAGTGTACCACATGATTTTATAAAATGTTTCTTTGTCGTGGGGGTCCAGGGCTTGGACTCAGTTAAACTAAAGAAGATCCAGTCTGAACATACTCGAAGTAATGATTTATTAATCTTGAGTGATTTTGAAGATAGTTATAAGAGCTTAGCTAGTAAATTAATTCACTCTTTAGAATGGATGAGTAAAAATTTAAAACAACTACAATATATTATTAAGTGTGATGATGATTCATTTGTCAGAGTTGATTTAATTGTGAGGGATCTTGAAGCTTTTGCTCCAGAAATGAATGGACCAACCATCAGCCAATATGTTACTTATAAGGTACATAACTTTAAGTCTGAAAGAGGTGTTTTTTTTTTGAAAACTGACCCCCGCACGTAATGCGAGTCTGTGTTTTCTAGTTACTCTTTCATACCAGTTCTCGTTATCATGCCTCTCGTACTTTCATACCACATACTAATCTCTTTCTTTCATCCATCACCATTCGCTGATCAGGGTGGGTTCCCTCTACTGTAAGGCCTATTATTGTGTATGGCTACTTTACTTTCTTATTTTATAACCTCAGGGTAAATAATTGAACACATTTAGTTTTAATACTGTTTGGTTTACAGGGTTTTCTTATTTCAAATCATTTTACATATCTTTAGTATTTTCAAGTTTTAATTTTATGAATAATTTTAACTCAATATTTTGGCACACAATTTTTGTTCTGCTATTTCTTTGTGGGTATGTTTGTTGAGCAGTCAATTTTTGTAATGATGATTCTCATCATTATCATTGCAAATTTTTGCTATTTATCTTGTATCTGTGTAAACATTATAGTCTTTAGTCTTATCTTTAGCTAGTTTACAAGGGCGGATCCAGCATTGGCGCCAGGGGGGGGGGGGTCACAGACATGGTCAAAGCGCAGGGGGGGGGGGGGGTCACATAGTCGTGGTCAAGTAAAAAGAAGTTATAATTTAATTTTTATAATGATAGATACAGGTAAAAAGTAGGTATTTTATTAATCTATGTAGGTAATGTACTTAAAAATACCTATATTGTGACAAAAATCTTGTTTAACAATTTTAATTAGTGGTCCACCTAGGTCCTGGACACAGCCCAGGGGGGGGTCATTAGTCATTACCCCGTGACCCCCCTCCCCTGGATCCGCCAGTGCTAGTTTAACTTTCTAATTTATATACTTATTATCAATACATATAACTTATTGCTAATGATTTATACTTATTCTGGTTTTATCATGTTTAATTTTATTTACATTAGTAGGTTGGTTGCTTGGTTGGTTGGTAACCTTCTATTATACAGAGTTCTTAACCTACATTGATTGCCATTTTATAACAGACCATCTATGAATATTGCGGTTTATCGTTTGAGGCAAGAAGTGTGTTTTGTCTCCTGTAAGTTGGTTTCATGCTCCCATTCATTCTTCCCTATTGCAGGATTCAGAGGACGCGCGCTGTTTCCCTCTCGTTCTACAGGAACTTTGTTCTGCAACAAGCTCTCAAGTTTCTTCCAGGTCCAGAGTGCAGCCCTGCAGACTGTCTCGCGCACTCTGTGCCAGAGATATGGAGACTTCTTTTTGATACATCACTGTGTCGGCCAGCACGCCCTCAGCAATACGCGACGGACGATCGCGCCAGCTCATCCCACCTCCTTCTAACTGGGCAGGCCTCGTTGAAGGCATTATGCTCGACGTTGTCGAGCTTCGCCCTCCGGCAATTCCTGCAAGAAGGCGGAACTCGCGCCGCGAAGTCCACGCAATCCACCTTGAGGTGCGGGCCGCCACAGTGGCTGCACGCGTCCGCCGATTCCGTGCAGAACTTACAGCTATGGCCGTAGGCGAGGCACCGCGAACACTGGACCAGCGGGGACTGGTCCTCGGCCTTTACCTTCTGGAGGTCGATGTGTACGTACCCCACGCTTGTGATCCTATTCCGGAGGGTTGGTGACGTTACTATCACCACATGGGCCGTGTGCGCGTTCCTCGCCTTCCGGCGATAGCGCACTCTCACCCTGCAGGTCTCCTGGTCGAGGCGGTCGAAGAATTTCCGGTTCTGGTTCTTCAGGGCTTTCAATATGTCCTCATCGGTGTTATCCGAGATGACCCCCCGAAGAACCAGAAGCGGGTCCCTATTCTGGACTTCCTCGACCAGAAGACCCTTCCCTTTCTCTTCCACTCGCTCTCTCGCTTTCTTTCTTTCAGTGGTGGCAAATGCCATCACCACCTTCCTATCTTTCGCCTTTCTTACTCGCTCGACCTTGATCCACCCCTCCTTCGCGTCGACCCTCCCTCATTCTGGTGAGGACCTCTTTTTTGTTTCATATTCATCTAAGATTTCGGTTAATATGTTTTTTTTTTTTAAATAGGACATAGATTAAAATAAATCTATACTTGTTTCAGAAAACTCTACCATCATATAAAGGCTTATACTGGGGTTATTTTGATGGCAGAGCAAGAGTATTTTTAAATGGTAAATGGCAAGAAAAAGACTGGTTTCTTTGTGACACCTATTTACCATATGCATTGGGTGGTGGCTATGTAATATCACGTAGCATAGTGGACTACATAGCCAAAAATTCTGAGTTTCTAAGGTAAGAACAAACACTATATTTTTATATAATATGTATAGATCATGTAATATTTAATATTGTATATAATGCATGTTTATGTAATGTGTATTTTATATATTTTTATAATATTAAGCTTGCACAAGCTCAATACATTGCAAGCTTATTTCTAGTGGATAGTCTGGAAGAGATCACTTGATAGGATAGCCCGCTGCACGCTGCATTTAATTTTAAGCCTTTTTTGTATAATTCTTGTATGTTACTATGTTTAATAATATTAAAAAGTATAATATGCAAATTATTAAATTATAGTGTATTTGATAAAACGATAATGTTAAACTAAAATAGAGTCCCAACAGGGTTGCAATACTAATCAATTATTAAAATGGAGGAAGAGACACAGACACTTCCCACATTAAATTATCAGTATAGATTACAATAATAAAATTGTTGTGTTTATAATTTTTAGTCAATACAATTCTGAAGATGTTTCAATGGGTGTATGGACAGCGGCACTTGATGGAATCAACAGAGTTCACGATACTAGATTTGACACTGAATGGAAATCTCGTGGCTGCGACAACAACATGCTCGTGCGTCACAAACAAACACCAAGTGACATGTTTCAGATGTACCGAACGTTGGTTCATTCACAAGGAACTAAACTATGTAAGACTGAAGCTGCTTTAAGAAAATACTATCAATATAATTGGAATTCATTGCCGAGTGTTTGTTGTAAATAGTTTTAGATCATACCATTTGTATGTTCCAAACTTTTGTTTTATAATTTACATTTGCGTGATGTGACATGAGTGTATCCACTATAATTATAATTGATAAGTATGTAATATTTTGGTTCTATGTTGCGTCCTTAGTAGCTGCAAGATTGAATAAAGTTCTGTGTAAGTGTAAGTACAATATTTAAATTATTTTTATAATAAAGTAGGTGTGCCTTGCGTGTTGCTACTTTTTTTTGGTCGTAGCAACTAAGTTTTAATTCGGTTTTAAGTTTAGTTGGGTGCTGTATAGGACTCGCTATAGACGACGCCAAGGTTTGCTTAAATCGAATAAAAATCATCATATCAAGAATTTCGATCTAGCAGGTACATCATTCCATAGCTTAATTGGCTAGAGCACTGACACGGTCTGTCGGAGGTGCGGGTTCGAAACCCGCTGGATCGAAAAACTTTGATATGATTTAAAATTATTATCATTTCCTCATGTGTGGGTAACACAAAAGTAAAATAATATGAACTTACAATAGATTTTTAAAATATTAAAAAAGTTAAAAATGAATATGTAAATCAGTGTTTTATTTTTATATTTATTTTACAAGATACATGTGTATAGTGAAAATTTACTTTAAATTTTCTGAGCATTGCTGTGATGTGAATATTTTATTTGATCATGAACAGATTTTTTTTTGAACATTAATCAAAATCATTTCAATTAAAAGTATTTGCAGACACCTTTTGACTAGCACCTATATATATATATATATACATATATATATACATATATAATATTATACAATCTGTTATATTTTGTAGAAATCAGTTTGATTATCTATAGGATGAATGTAAGGATTTTGCAGCGGGATCTTAGACTACAATATATTATTATACAAAATCTGTAACACACTTTGTAAACGAGTAAAGAAAAATAATAATATTAAGGCTCATTCATTTTCACTCAAATGTCAATAAAATATTACAATTATCTCAATAATGATATCTAGTCAAGTCTTTCCTTGGTGACAAGGGTTTTAAAACTATATTATATTTAAATTAGAGAAATAAAACAAGAAACTTGTTGCCGACTTGGAGGCTGGTATACGTATTTCTAATTCTCACACAGTATGTTTTTACATTCATCTCTCTTCGAAAACAAGTCCAGGAATTATTATTTGATATATGAGATGTTTTGTCTAACAGAGTTAATTCTATGAGCTGACGGTCGTAATGCTATGTCAGCGAAACTGCACGTGCACTAATCTAACACGGAGGTCTGGGGTGCATGCATAACTATCTTGATAATAAAAGAAGTATTTAACAACAGCAAATTTTTATTCAGAAATTTGAACACATTATTAAATCTATGTGAACATTAAAAAATAGTATGATAAATTATAAACAAATTACAAACATTGTAATAGTATCAAAAAAGGTATCTAAAAAAAATTATTAAGATTAAATTAGGTATTAAGATGGTTGTGAAACTAAAAGTAAGGAAGTGTGAAATACGCGTGCGTTTTCTTATAAATTTAATTTAAAAGACTACTGAAAGCAATCTGACAACTAAGATTTAAATTGGATTATGTGCCAATAGATATTAAATATATTATAAATATTTTAGTACAACAATGCAAACAAATGCAGACAATTTACTATGATAAATAGAATATAACATAATATATTAAATAATTATCGAAAAGTTTTGTTAGTTTAGACACAGAGAGCAGTTGAGATTGAGAAACAGTCTAATGTTAATTCATACTCGTATATCTCTTATAATTTTCTGCTGTGCTAATCCTATGTACAGTTTTAGATTTTCACTCACGTAATTCATGTCAGTAATTAATATTATTTTTTCTCATACTTAAACACACTTAACCACACTAATATTAACAAAGAGATTTTCAGCACTAAATATTATTGAAAATAGTACCTATAGTACCGTCAATAATGCTAATATCACATTCATAGAGGATATCTATAGTTAATTTTCAATTCGGGCTCTTTACTTTCACATCCATGTATGTCTGGTTATTGTAAAATGTTGTCCTTGATAATTCTTCTTTAAAGTAATCTATCGTTCTTTGCAGCCCATCTTGTAATGATACCTGAAATAAAAAATAGAAGACATTTCTGATAAGTCACCTTACAAGTCTTTCTACTTTTTTAAACTATTGAAACCTAGCAAGAAACTAAGCAGTTAATTTTTTTAACCGACTTCCAAAAAAGGAGAAGGTTCTCAATTCGATTGTATTTTTTTTAAATGTATGTTAGCTCAGAACTTTTGACTGGGTGGACCGATTTCGATAATTTTTTCTTGAATCGAAGGTGGTGTGTGTCATTTGGTCAAATTTAAATTTATTTGAGATCTAACAGGTACTTTTCGAGTTATATCTAATAATGCGTTTTTACTTGACTATTTTTTTGTTGACCTACGTTGTATTATACCGCATAACTTTTTACTGGGTATACGATTTTGATATTTTTTAATTTAGTTGAAAGCTGATGCTTTACATTTTGTCACATTTAAATTTCATCGAGATCTGATTACAACTTTTTGAGAAATCTTTGATAAGGCGTATTTACTTGACTACTTTTACGTCTACATATGTTGTATTACTTGTCGATGTAATTGAAGTCGGTTTTTTTTCGTTTGCGAGCAAACATAATTATTCAGACACAAGTACGATCTATACCTACTATCTTACGAGAAACTACACTAAAATACGTAATATTTAATACTAATTTGACAAGAAACATCACGTGATTAATGGACGACCCCCTATTGATATTTTTTAACTACGTTGATTATTGATAGAGCAAGCGAGTGAAACAAATGTTTCAATCGAAATATTTCTTCTTGGATGAAATATTTAAACATTTAAATTCCTGACGTATAATATCTATGTAAATGCTTATATAACTAAACTAACCAAACTTTTTGTTTATTAAATATTGTAATATGTAAAATATTGAAGCAAATTCATTGAAAATTGATTTGGAAATCAAAACTGCACCATCACTAATATATTATGATCTTCAAATTGTCGGTTTCTTTGAGTGTCGTGTCGACCGATGACCGAGTATGATATGATGTATGAGATTCCCACACATTTGATAATAATGTTTAAAAAAATTACTTGGATTTTGATTTCTGGTAATATTTAATTTTAATACCTTTGGAGCCCAATTCAATTGTGTTTCAGCAACAGTTATGTCAGGACGCCGACGCTGCGGGTCATCTTCCACGGCAGCGCCAGTAGCTAATGTACTACGACATCCGGGGACTAGATTCTTTATTATAAGAGCAAATTCTGAAAAATATACAAGTATTATTTAGCATTCTATGACACTAAAATATATATAAGCACATAATTATGTAGCTTCAGTGGAGTAATAAGCACCACAGCATAAAGAAAAACCATAGTAAAGTAGCTATCACAGAAAGTTTACATCTCATCTTTTTCTCATCCTGAACTTCCTTTTACGCTTTTTCATCTCTTTAGCCAGTAATTTGTGTCACCTTTTGTGCCTAAAGTGCTTAGTAATTGCGGTGATCACTTAAAATTAAAAATAGGGTTGTTGTGCTTAATTTTATTAAAAATACTAGACTTCGTCCGCGTGGAATTTAACAAAAGTTATTGTTCAGTTCGCAGTTAAAAAAAAAAAAAGTAAAATAAAAGTACCAAGTTACTCCTTATTACATCCGCTATCTGCCAGTGAAAGTCCTGTCAAAATCGATCCAGCCGTTTCAGAGATTAGCCGGAACAAACAGACAGACAGACAAAAATTTAAAAGAATGTTATCTTGGTATATGTACCATGTATAGATCCATATGCTTTTAGTAAAAAGCGGTTATTTTAATATTACTAACAGACACTCCAATTTTATTTATTTGTATAGATGAATAGATTACCTTCTATAGTGTGTTCTACTGGATTTCCTAGATTAACTGGTAACGTATAGCTGGACGCCATAAGGGCTAATAGACCATCTACTAGATCTGAGACATAACAAAAAGATCGCGTCTGTTTTCCATTTCCATAAACCTGTAAAATAATATATTTCTTCAGTAAGTATTAATTTAGTAATTATACTTGCTTGAAAAAACTACTTATTTTAGAACTTATTTAGAGCAATATATATATGAATGAGCTACTTTAACTTCCGTGGGATTTAAGGAAATTACAAAAAAAAAAAAAATTAGCCGAATTGGTCGAGCCATTCTCCAGTTATGCGCTTAGCAACGTTATTTTTATTATATACGAGTAGATAAAGAAGGTTTGACCATAATATACTAATTCTGAAGTATAATGTATCTAATCTAGTAAAATGATAATAAACAGAGTTTTATAATAAGATTTATAATCTGATTAATTGATGAAATTTTACATAAGTACAACCCGAACAGTGTTGCCTATAATTAGAGCAGCAATTGTTTATGAAACAAATTTATGTATACATATTATTTCATATTTTCTATTGTATGCTGTTAGTAACTATTTTATTTAAAATATAAAAATAAAATGTTTTTGCCTTTACTTACTGTTATAGTTAAATTTTGTATAGCTTGCATAATAAAATTGGAAACAACACGTCCGTCTGACGCATGCATTCTTGGTCCATATGTATTAAAGATTCTGGCAACTCTTACGGAAACCTTCTCCTGCTTAGCATATGAATATGCTAATGTTTCTGCCACTCGCTTGCCTTCGTCATAACATGCTCGCGGGCCTGTAGATAATGCACATTAAATGATTGTTTCTAATTTAAAAATTATTTACTCAGTAAATTTATCCAGGATTGTTAACTGTTTTAGAATTGAAAATAATATAAATAAAGAAATGCCTAATATTTCAAAGCTTCTAGTATGACAAAAATTCTAATTCACGGTTTTATATTACACACATTAAGAACATAATATGTACTCTATACAAACATTTGTACCCTAGACCAGAGATTGAACCCACCACTTCTCGCGCGTCACTTGCTGTGATCTCTGCGCAAAAACATTGACAAATTGTCAAAGTGTGTCATTTTCTAAAGGCTTTAAGGAAATCTTTTAAACAAATCTACTACTGTTCATGTCACATGTAATTTTATTATTGAAATAACAAGATATTAGTAATTTTATTATAACTAACTACCACATAAAATGGACAAAATCTTCCAGACATCTGAATTTTCACACATTGGCGTCGAGTTGGTTGTTGAGTAAAATCTACTGAGGGGCCGTTGTGTGTGATACATTTATTTATTACATGTGTGATATTCCATGACGACATAATTTAATAATTACAAAATAACTATATATTAATACTACGAATTTAAGTTGTAATAGCAAATATACCTATAGGGTTGACATGTCCCCAGTAAGATTCTGGCTGTGGATGTACCATTGGATCCCCATAGACCTCTGATGTGCTTGCTATTAAAATCTTTGCCCCCACTCTCCTTGCTAAACCTGAAATTTTTTTTATATAATTTTTCTATAGGTATTTAAATTTTAAAAACAAAAAAATATATATATATATATAGTTACCAAGCATATTTATCGTTCCTAAAGTATTTGTTTTGATTGTTTTTACTGGATTTTGCATGTAATGAGGTGGACTCGCTGGACTAGCTAAGTGATATATTTCATCTGCCTGAAATAGAATAGCAATATACATCAAAACAGATTTACTTCTTTAGGCGCATGAGGGGTAGAATTTGAGTGACGACTTGGATGGTCAGTACAGTCGCCTGGGAACACTGTGTGACGTTGGCTTTTTTTTTTCAATTTTTTTTTGTATTTAAATTAATAATTAATAAAAAACAGTAAATAATATTCATTTAAATTGTGTTTAGGGTGTAATATAAAAAATACATAAAGTGACATCTAGTGTAAGCAATAAGAATCGCGTGGTTTCAAAGGACTAGTTTTGCGAAGACTGTTTCTGCAGATAAAATATGGTGCTATTCAGCGGTTTTGTGATTTTTTATTGGCTTTTTGTTTTAGTTTTCAATTTGTTTTTTTAATTAGTTTGCCAAAGAAGTTTCACTTCTGACATGTGTACTTTGTACGCACACAATTTTTTTATTAACAGTAAGGTCTAATAATAAATAATTTTCATTTCAGTTGGTTATACAATTAATGTAAATTAATTTATTTAATCTCAAATAATTTTCATTTCAGTTGGTTATACAATTAATGTAAATTAATTTATTTAATCTCAAATAATTTTCATTTCAGTTGGTTATACAATTAATGTAAATTAATTTATTTAATCTCAAATAATTTTCATTTCAGTTGGTTATACAATTAATGTAAATTAATTTATTTAATCTCAAATAATTTTCATTTCAGTTGGTTATACAATTAATGTAAATTAATTTATTTAATCTCAAATAATTTTCATTTCAGTTGGTTATACAATTAATGTAAATTAATTTATTTAATCTCAAATAATTTTCATTTCAGTTGGTTATACAATTAATGTAAATTAATTTATTTAATCTCAAATAATTTTCATTTCAGTTGGTTATACAATTAATGTAAATTAATTTATTTAATCTCAAATAATTTTCATTTCAGTTGGTTATACAATTAATGTAAATTAATTTATTTCAACAATTATGAACTCCATTTGTCCTCATGTCATCAACATTCTAAACACAAATTCAACAGAATTCTGAAATCTCTTATAAATACATATAATGCAAATAAATATTTGTCAACCAATTTTTTTAAATGTCTTAGACAAGTGCATATAATTTTTATTCTATATATTGTTCAATAGGTACTTAGAAATATTTTTGGATAGTAAAATCTAATATAAGATTGTTTACCTCTATATACAATGGATTGACTATGTCATGATGAATCATTTCAAAGTTCCTGTGTCCAAACCAATGCTCGACATTTCTCTTCCGACCAGTGAAGAAGTTATCAACAACTATAACTTCATGACCTTGAGTCATAAGAACATCTACAAGGTGGGATCCAACGAATCCTGCACCTCCTGTGACCTGTAAAAAGTTTTTTCAAAATAAAAATAAAAATAATTACTTGATTCAAGCAGGATTTGTAGAAAGTTTTGTACACAGATTAAATATTTTTAGGATTAATTGATAGATTTAGCCTGTAACATTCCTTTGCTAGGCTAGGCCTCTTTTTACATGTAGGCGAAGGGTTGGAGCTTAATCCACCCCGCTGCTCTATTTGTGGGTAGGCAAATACATGTATATTTTTAAGATTAAATTTAATTGTATCCATTTGCTGTGTGGTTACGGCAGTAAATAATATAGTTAACCCCTCTCTTCCCGTAGGTGTTGTAAGAGGCGACTAAGGGATAACACAGTTCCACTACCACCTTGGAAGTTAAAAAGCCGACCGATGGCTAGAGCTAGAGAAGACGGGCAACAGCGTCTTCGGTGAGACAAAGCCAGCCCTGCGGTCACCAACCCGCCTGCCCAACGTGGTGACTATGGGCAACACACATGAGTTCACGCCATTTTTGGCGCGAACTTGTGGAGGCCTATGTCCAGCAGTGGACTGCGATAGGCTGAAGTGAAGTGTATTAATTTCTTCTATTGTTTACGCCTTTTAATACCGATTGACCATACTTAAAGATATAAGGCTCCGAGAAGCCTGTGAACGCCCCAGGAGGCTTCTGAGCTTCTGGAAGGAGCTGGGCTGGCTCTACTAGTTAGTCCTTTTTCACGCATAATGGACCAATATTAGGTCTAAATGCAGAAAATCGAGCCCACTAACTAACTAACACCTTTTAATAAAAAATTACTTATATGCAATATGATGTCCAGTATAATTGTATAGCAAAGTGTATATTGTAGATAAAAATATAAATATTTGAAAAGTTTATATTTATTTGTATTTCTTATAATTAGTGGAAAAGTACAGAAAAGCGACCCTAAACAAAAGAGCAATCAATAAGGAAACATATAGTTACTCTATTTTTTAACTACCAAATTTTGTAACAACTAAGAGGATAATAAACTTAATTATCTTATCAGTTTTTTATTGGGATGACTTAATCTGAAGTTAAGAATGACCTCAATGTCTTGTATGTAGATGTGCCACACACACACACAGATAAATTAATGTGTTACGTAGAGTTATAAAAAAATCATACCAGAATTCTCTTTCGTTCTTTGTATCCAAGATATTTGACTTCAGGATATTTCTGCGGTATTCTGCCTTCTAAAATGGCTAATTTTTTCTCCAATATTTCGATTCGAGCTTTAGCTTCTTGAAGCTCTTGTTTTGAATTATCATCAGCTTTGTTATTAGTTTCCATGTCTTTTAAATTATGCTGATTGTAGTCATTTCTCTTTGGCATAAGATTAAAATCTCTGTATGCTATGTCCTGGAATTCATTTTCTGCTCTTTGGTGTGGCCTGTCATTAATTTTTGTATTTATTTTGTCTTGTCTAAGAATAAGAAATATAAAAATAACTGCAAAACAATAATAAAACTATTATATGTTTATTAAAATATATATGTACTAACAAGCAATAAATTTGTTATACATTTCGTGAGAAAAAAGCACGATGTAACGATGTAAAGTGCAACTTTTAACAGCTCCAAATATTAAACCATATTTATGTACTTACGTAAAGATAAAACACAAACGATTGTTACAGTCTTTCGAAATTTTAAAGATTGTCTTATCATCTCTGAACGCACTAAGTAATTGCATTTGTTCACATTTCGTATCTTCGATTTATTTACTGATAGAATATATTTAGAAAACAGTTTTTAGTAGGTCATTATTCCAAAACACTCGTGCCACTCGTGTGGAGCAAGCTAAAAGCTATAAAAATATAGTAATTGAAAGTGAAACGATTGAAAAATTTGACCGGATTTTGAGTAGTTATGTGCGCTATATAGCACAGATAGTTGTAAAACTATCTATTCGCTGCGACAACGATAGCTAGTTATGTAGCGAAGCAAAACTATCTATTTTCCACAACGTGAACACCGACCGCTGTCTCCGTTTTGTCGCTACCAGTCGCTGCGACAACGAAGCAAAACTATCTATTTTTCACAACGTGAACAACGACCGCTGTCTCCGTTTTGTCGCTACCAGTCGCTGCGACAACGAAGCAAAACTATCTATTTTTCACAACGTGAACAACGACCGCTGTCTCCATTTTGTTTTGAACACTGTACTTATTCGTTGCGACAACGATAGTTAATTATTTAGTGCTATTTAGAAATATCAATATTTACTATTTATTATTTATTACTAACAACAACAAATCTTGGTAACGTCTAAGTTTTATTTTTTGTTTTATATTGTTTCGTAATATTTCTTCGTTTGCTTGTATAAATATAATTGTAGCTAGAATTTACTTTTTAATTGTTAATGTTTAATTTTTTAAACAAATGTATTTTTCCTTTAGTTTTAGCGAAATCTGATTGTGTTAAATTATTTATTTGTGAGCACAGTTTTGGTTTATGTTTTATGTTTATAAATTTAATTTTATTTTGTTAATTTTAACTGTTTGTGTTCCTTAACAATAAAATAAATAAATACTTTTTTGGAAGATAATAATATATCGATAGTTCGATATTGAAATGTAGATATCGACAATTCGACACTCGATATTTGAAGTAAAACTTCTTTACGTATGCTTGACTTGGGAAGTAAGCTGGTGAGTGCATAACGAGAGCGTTACGAAAAGTGTGATCGGGCGAGGCAAAAGGAAGTTTCGTAACACTTCTGTCGTGTGGTCTAAAGTCTTAGAGTATACATTACAGTACTACTGTAATTTATACTGTAGTCTAAGGGACCGTTCAAGTAATACGTAACGCAATTAGGGGGGGAGGGGGGGTCTTGTAAAACGTTACGATGCGTTACAGGGGTGGGAGGGGGGGGGGGTCTAGAACAACGCGTTACGTAACGTTGTTTTTTATTTAAACAAAAAAAAAAAAACTAGAGTACTAAAATCTCCCAAATTGGCAACCCTTTTCGTTTATATCCCTTTATGTATTTAAATATTTATACTTACCGCAAACTCTAATTTTTTAAGCGACTTTACGGTAGTTTTCGCAACAAAGTTGTGACATTTGGGTAAAAATGGTCAGTTGGGGTGTTACGTAACGTTTATGGGCTAGGGGGGGGGGGTACAGGAAAACGTTACGGCGCGTTACATAGGGGGGAGGGGGGGTCAAAAATCTTCAAAATTTGCGTTACGTAATACTTGAACGACCCCTAAAGCACAATCGTTTTTTTAAGTAACTTTTTATTTTTGAAGTGAAACTTCTTTAGGCGCATGAGGAGCAAATTTTAAGTACGCCTGTATAAAAATTTAAATATTTTTATAAATATAATTTAATCATTATCACAAGACTGTAAAAGTACGAAGGGAAGTTCTTTGTAAACGTTTTGTAACGTCAAATGATATCAATCAATTATAGTCTTTATATCAATACAAATAAGAGCCATATTTGATTGACGGTATGGAAATAGATAGTTTTCAAAATAGATAGTTTTTACAACGTTGTTCGCGGGCTCATAGCGGTTACGTTTCGTTATTTGAAAAAGGCATAACGACATATCACTAATTTTGAGTTTTTGACATTATTGACACTGACAGTGACAATTTGAAACGAGGTGCATTCGGGTTGGACGCTTTCAAACTTGTAGCGCTCGCGCTTATAAGCACTAATTTTTAGTGTTTGACTGTTTGTGTTGGCTATAAGCGCTGAGAGCAATAACTAAATTAAAAAAAGTTCGTTTTGGACATTACGAGCATCAGTTACCATTAACATGGCGAATGCGGTAAATTTTTATCAAACTATAGATTGGCGCTCACACTTTTGCTGCCTTACCTCTGCACTTCTGCAGTGTAAGCATGTGTGAGCGCGATGTCAGCGTCGCGAATGAACGAATGAATGAAATGAATTCAACCATAAGCGTGCTTTTTTGACGCTCACAGCACCAAGGGTGCGTTCGGTTTGGACGCTTTCACGCTTTGAGCGCTCACGCTTGAAAGTACTAATTTTTAGTGTTCGTCTTGGGCTATAAGCGCTGAGAACGATTTTTAAAAAAAGCGTTCGTTTTGGAAAGTGTGAGCGTCAGTTGAGCAGTTGACACTTGACACTTGACAGTTAGCATCAGAATGGCGAATGTGGTAAATGTTTATCGAGCAAATAATTTAATAGAAATTATCCATGATGATTCGGATGATAGTGATGAATTTGATATGTTTGAAGATAGTGATAATAATAAGGAATGGAAGTAGTTGTGTACTTATTTTGATTAAAAACGAACCTGTACCAAGAATTAAAATTAATGTTTACGATAAAATGAAGAATGAAAAATTTATTTTATTTTTTACTTTTATGTTTAAACAGTTTAAATAACTATATACACAACAAAATTGTAAATTATTTATTGGATATAATGAAATAAAAGACATTTTTCTTTGTTTATAATGTTTTTAATTTTATTCAGTACCAAAAAACTTTATACGAACATATTTAGGTAGTCTTATAAACCTTTATCTTATTAAACTTTGTATCCTTTTTGTAACACTTAATAATTACATTTTTTAAAGAATTCACTGAGTTCTGTAAAAAAAGGATTGTTTATATAATAAATAAAAATATATTTAAAAAAACACAATAATAATCTATACAAATAAATAAAATTGGAGCTGTAGGTGAACAGAAAATAATTGTGGTATATTGCTTTCCATTTTTATGCGATTGTAAACAACTTAATAATTAATATTGAGAAATTAATAGAATTAGGTTAGCTTACGCTCGCATTCGTTTTGACAGATAGTACAGATTGGCGCTCATGCTTTTGCTGCCCTACCTCGGTAGCGAAAGCGTCTGAGAGCGCGATGTCAGCGTCGCGAATGAATGAATGAACGAAATGAACTCCGCCAGAAGCGTGCTTTTTTGACGCTCACAGCTCCAAGCCTTTATTCTACACTCCATATCCAAGCCGAACGCTAAAAATGACGTGAAAGCGCGCTGACAGCGCGAAAGCGTCCAAACCGAACGCACCCCAAGTCGAACGATGAAAATGACACCTAAAGGGTCCTGTAAACCACGAAGTATAGATAGGAAGGAGTCCGAACGTAATGTTAAACAAATGGTCTCAGTTTAGACGACTACTCTAACTGATAACTGTTAATTCTAATTTTTGCCAAAGAGCGCCACTGTTCAACAGCTGATTATAGGGTACTCGTTTAAACCAATTAAAATCAAGATTCGCAAGCCAATGCGATCGCAGGCAGGCATCGGTACGTTATACGTACGTCATAACTCATACGTGCTTCTAGCGCAGCCACTAGCAAGTGGCAGAAAAGAGAACTAAATAACTGGTATCATTATTTTATACCATGAATTCTATCGAAAAGCCTATACCGTTCGGACTCCTTCCTATCTTAGACCAGCGCTTTTAACTTTTGAAAACAAAGAAATTTATAAAAAATAACAGGTAGTAAGGCTCAAATCATCCTAGCCCCTTCCCCACTTCTCTATGAAATAGCTTTTAATGGGCTAAAATTTTCCGCAGGTCACTCAGGTATATAAGTTATCTTAAAATAGCAATAAATAAGCATCTAAGTGTATAATTTAAAGAAGATTTTACAACTTTGTCATAATATTGTAGATGTCTTATTAAATATTCTTTTCATTTTCTGAGAAATTCTTTGCATTTTCTGAGAAGATTTATCATAGTAATGTAGGTATATATTTTTTACACAATCAGAAACTAGAGATTTCAACGAACAAAAAGGCCACCAACTTTTATAAAAAAGCTGATATTTTGACGTGAGAATTTTCGATTGAAAATGAGGGTGTTTTTTCGATATTGAGGTCGAAATAAGGTGAAAAAATAAATATTTTAAATTAATACAATACAGTGTGTTTGGGACATAAAAGGTAACATTTTGTCAAATTTTGTAAAAAACAAAAGAAAATTGAAAAAAGATAAAAATAAAAATCCAAAAACTTGATTTTTTGAATTTTTCACATTAATTTTGAGGTTATGTGAAAAAAGTGTTAACACAAAGCTGTAGATCTTTTTATTACCTACAACTTTGCCATTAAACTTTTTTCCATACGACTTGTAGTTTAGCCAGAAATCGCGATAAACCGTTTTTTACCCTTAAATCCCCCATCCCTACCACTTCCCGACCTCAGATCGACCGTAATTGATTTTTCCTATCATTTTCGTTGTATTTTCTTCCTTTTGCAAAATAATTTAACATATACATTTAAATTTAGTAGTAATAAAATCACAGCATTATTTGTATTAAAACATTTTATTTCAACGAGACATCAGTCTTTAACATTGACCTCTAACGCGTACCAATATGTCAGGTTGGTCGACAAATAAGCCATCTATACCTGCAGCAAGAAATTTTTTGATTTCGCCTTCAAGATCTCCAAATTCAAATAGTGAGTCACTGCTTTGGAACTCTCTAGGTAGATATACATTTTCAGCTCGAAAAGTCCATGGATGAACTTGAAGACCCACAGCGTGGGCATTCTTAACAAATGACGTTGGTGAACCAAGAGTATTGAAAATGTTTCGAGGAATTATATAACTTTTTTCTGGACCTACAGCTGCAGCATATTTAGCGACGTCAGCAAGCCCTTCTGCAGTTGCCATTCTACCATATGTGAGTCCAGTACCGAGTTCAGCTTGATCAAATGGTTGACCTACACTAACTGTATATAATTGTAATAGTCGAAGATCTGTTATTGTTTTGAGTTCTTTTAAATTACTCACTTCAAATGATTGTATATAAACAGGAGCCTCTTTACCTGTATAGCCGTTTTTGTGAAAAGTGTCTACTACTTTCTGTTCCATTGCTAATCCTAAACGCTGGAAATATAAACCATATTTTATTTCTGGATAAATTCCAATGGTACGATTTTCACTTATTTCCAAAGCTTTTACTAAGTCAATAATTTCTTGAAAGGTTGGTATTTCATATGCTTTATCTAATCTTGCATTTCCCGGTCTTGTAAGTGGTATCGGCTCTATAGCTCTCAATGTTTTTATTTCAGCCAGTGTGAAGTCTTCTGAAAACCAGCCTTTGACAATTCTTCCACTGACGTTTTTAGTTCTATAACGATCAGAAAATTCAGGACGCGTAGATACGTCGCAGGTGCGGCTCAGTTCGTTTTCATGGCGTGAAATTAAATGTCCGTCGCGAGTCATCACTAAGTCAGGTTCAACGTAGTCGGCTCCCATTGTTATTGCCATGGCGTAGGAGCCGAGTGTGTGTTCGGGTACGTAACCGCTTGCCCCTCTGTGGGCAACAACTACTGGCTTGCAATCATCAGGTCCACGTCTCCCTATTTTCTCTATATCGTCAAAAGATCTCACTGTAACTATGTTTAAAAGTGTGAAGAGTAAAATTACACGTCTTCTCACAGACATTTTGTGTTTAAAGCTAAGCTATCACGATTATTTTAATGATTAAGATAGATAAAATACGTAAAGTTATCAAAAAATATGTTCTTGTAAATCGATTGTTTGTTTCACTTATTTAGATGTGAAATTGTGAAAAAAATCCTTACTAATATTATAAATGCGAGAGTAACTCTGTCTGTCTGTCGCACTTACACTAGTCTAGAGCCTGAGAAAGGGCATAGCCTATTTTTAAAAAAGGGGTGTGAGGGGTTAAAAGTTGAGAATGAGAAGCAGTATGGAAGTATCGTCTTTTTTAGAGCTAGAAGCTTGAAACTTAGTTGTTTTTTTAGGCTGTTGATTCGATATAAATAAATATGACATTCAAGGTTTGTAAAAGTATTACCTTCAAGGGTGTAAAATAACAACAGGGAATAGAAGATGAAAGTTTTTATGGAAATATAATTGTCAATGCAATATGTGAAACTGATTACTGAAGTTAACGCGACTAAGAAACTTGCCAAGCACCACGTGCGAGGAGGGGGGGTGGCGTGGTGCGATGTAGGTGGTTAAATATGCCTATGTGTGCTTACCCGAAGTAATAAGCTATTTGCAGTGAAACACTGCACTTAGCTCATTAAAGTATTTTTACGTACCTATGTGTCTTATTTGTAAAATAATTACTTAATTAGCCTAAATAATTAAAAATTCTATACAGTCACTATTCCATGCGGACGAAGTCGCGGGCACAGCTAGTATATAATATACATTTAATTTTCTTTAATTTTTTTTACAAACACGATAGTGATTTTCAACTAAATAATAATTATATAATAAAGTATGTTTGAGTACAACTCTTATTTGTATTTTAATCATAATATTGGTTGTAGATACTAATTGATTCGGCCCCTTTTTTAAAGATGGTTTTGATGGTCATGTAAGTATGTTGTTAAATTTATACGTTTGTGAATAATACGGTACATATAGCTTTAAGTTTTTGAAAGATACTGGTTTTACTAAGTTGAATCTATACAAATCACTTCAGCCTATCATAGTTCACTGCTAGACATAGGCCTCCCCAAGTTCGCGCCAGACATGGCGCGAACTCATGTGTTTTCCCCATGGTCACCACGCTGGGCAGGCGGGTTGGTGACCCTGGTGGCCTGTGTATTTAAAGCCAGCAGTTGGATGGTTATCCCACCATCGGCCGGCTTTTTAAGTTCCAAGGTGATAGTGGAACTGTTTTATCCCTTAGTCGCCTCTTACGACACCCACAGGAAGAGAAGGGGTGGCTATACACGTAACCACAGAGCAATATAAATATAGCTATACAAATATACTTGGTGTACGTGTATTGAATGTATATAAGCATCTTCGATGCGACAAAGGCTGAACTGCGGTCACCGACGCGCCTGCCCAGCGTGGTGACTATGGGCAAAACACATGACTTCGCGCCATTTTTGGTGCGAACTTGGGGAGGCCTATGTCCAGCAGTGGACTGTAATAAGTTAGTATTAAAATAATAGCACTACTTGGAGCACTTTGGATAAAATTATACTTACTGTATAATTTTATCCAAACATTTCATTTCACTTATGATTCCCTAAGTATATTTTTTACATTTAATATTTTAAAATAATTACTATATTTTTGATATACAGACAATAATATTGTAGTCTGATTCTGATATACACATTATACACACATTATTATATTTTCAATACATAACTAAATTGCTATTATTTAGCTGTGCTATCCAATAATATTTGTTATAAGCATATTAATTACAAAAATTGGATGTTTGTTGATGTGTTATTACAATAGCGAAAGTTATTTAACAATAATAATTATTATGATACACATATACCTAAAAGATCTTTATTTTGACTTCATTACAATTTATCACAATAACATAATAAAATTATCCACTAAATTTAATGCCATTGTTATAAACATGGACCACGTAGACGTAAAGCTATGTCTGGCTGATCTACAAAAAGACCATCGATACCAGTATCAATGAATTTTTGCAATTCACCCTTTAAATTACCAGAAGCAGATTTAGATGGATTATCACTTTTGTATTCCTCGGGCAGAAATGAGTTTTCAGCGCGGAAAGTGTAAGGATGAACTTTTAAGTTAACAGCATGCGCATCTTGGACAAAGGTAGTTGGATCACCAAGAGTATTATCGTCTTTACGTGGAATTATATAACTCTTATCTGGCCCGACTGCTGCAGCATATTTTGCCACCTCAGCTAAACCTTTTGGGGTAGACATGTTATAATACGTAAGCCCTGTATTTAGCAAAATTTGATCTGCGGGCTGAGTTGATTTATCGCCTTCATACAACTGCAAAAGTCGAAGGTTTGTTAATTTCTTCAATTCTTTCAAATTGTTCACTTCAAATGACTGTATATAAACAGGAGAACTGGAATCTAAATAACCGTTGTTATGAAATGTATTAACAACGAGTTTTTCCATTGGCAAACCTACATTTTTAAAGTGACTACTGTGTTTTATTTCAGGATAAATACCGATGGTACGGCGTTGGCTTATTTGCATGCTTTTGACTAGGTCAATTATTTCTTGGAATGTCGGTATTTGAAAACTGCCATCCAGACGAGCATTTCCAGGTCTTATATCGGGTATACGTTCAACAGTCCTTAAAGTTTTGATTTCGTCTAAGGTGAAATCTTCAGTGAACCAACCACTGACCTCGATTCCATCTATTTTTTGAGTACGATGACGATGAGCGAATTCTGGATGACTAGCGACGTCTGTGGTTAAACCTAATGAATTATCATGCCTTGCTATTAGGTGTCCGTCTTTTGTTATAACCAAATCAGGCTCCACGTAATCAGCTCCCAATATTATAGCGAGAGCATAGGCGCCAAGCGTGTGTTCAGGTACGTAGCCACTTGCGCCTCGATGTGCGATAATGACAGGTGTACAATCATCAGGTCCACGGTCAGTAAATCTTCTAGCCGATGATGTAGCAGGGGCAGCTAGACCAATCGTTACACTTACTATCACTAAAATCACTACTATTCCCGTGAAGCTTACCAATTTTGTCTTCGTCTGAAAATAAATAACAAAATATTAGAAAAAAAGCATTTGGCAATATACCTACCACATAAGGTACCTACCTAAAATCTATACTAATATATAAAGCTGAAGAGTTTGTTTGTTTGGTTGTTTGTTTGTTTGTTTGTTTGAACGCGGTAATCTCTGGAACTACTGGGCCGATTTGAAAAATTCTTTCACTGTTAGATAGCCCATTTATCGAGGAAGGCTATAAGCTATGTATCGTTACGCTAAGACCAATAGGAGCGGAGTCAACGCCGACGAAGTCGCGCGCAGAAACTAGTAATTACATATGGGGCCATCTATAAATTACGTCACACGAATTTCACGATTTTTTTACCTCTTCCCCGCTCTTGTCACAGATGGATTTATTTATATGACCCCCTCTCTACCTAGTGTTATGTTACATATTTGGCAATTTTACCTATAAATGATTTATAGTTCGAAATTTGATGTCACAAAATTTTGGATCCCTCCCCACCCTTTGTCACATAATGTCAAACTTCGTGGAACCCTCCCTTAATGGTGCCCCCTAATCAGACACACAATATACGAGTAGGTATATTTTATTCGTTCAATATTTTCTACTATTATTGTTCAAATGTAAAGTTTTGTTGTTTGATATCAAACACGTTTAGCAACCTTGAACTTTTTCTTACTTCAATTGAATGACTAGTTAACACAACTGTCTTATTCAATAATAATTTTATTTGCAAGCAAACGAAAAAACCGACTTCAATTACATCGACAAGTAATACAACGTGAGTAGACGAAACAAATTAACTAACGCACTAGTCGTCACTACGATTTTCGAGGGTTCTCCTCGATTTCTCTGGGATTCCATCATCAGATCCTGGTTTCCTTATCATGATACCACCCTTGGGATATCTCCTTTCCAACAAAAAAAGAATTATCAAAATCAGTTCATAAACGACGAAGTTATCTCCGAACGTATATAATAATTTATAAAATAAATAAATACGGTCGAATTGATTATCCTCCTCCTTTTTTGAAGTGGGATAAAAAACATAACCATTTAAAGTTTTAACAAATATTAAGTTCAGTTACTATATAAAAAATGCAATTACTTTAATAATATTAATTATTCGCTAGATAATTTGTGTTTTATTTAACATTTTATTATAAAAATATAATGATAATATAACTCACCATTTTCAACGTAAACATTTAAAATGAAGATCACAAGCTATCCACTCGAGATCCTCTCTCTATCTATTATACATTTACAGACGAGTAAAAAATAACATAAGCTATTGCTATCCATTAATTTTATTAATTTATGTTAAATAAAGAAATGTAAACATCTGCCAGTTGAAGATACCAAGGATAAAATGACAATACACTTTAGTAAGTAGGTATAAGGAAAAGTCGATGAAAATATCACAATAAAAATTATATTATTTTCCTGTTCGTCACGAAGAAATATAACTAAATATCAACGAACTAATACACATGCATTATATGTATTTATTAAGATTTACCTCTAAGTAAAAAAAAAGCGAGTGTGCTTTAAATCACACGATTGAAGTAAAACTTCTTTAGTTGCTCCTACAGTAATATAGGAAACGTAACTCTCTCTCTCTTTCTATCTTCACTAACTTATATCCCTCTCAACTTACGTTTTCCTCACCCGATCACATTTTTCGTAGCGCTCTCGTCACGCACTCACCAGCTTACTTTATATGTATTTTTTTATATATATTTTACTTCAAAAAGAATAAAGAGACAAAACTAATAGCTACGTTTATCGCTTTCTATTTACGTTTAGAATTCATGATTAATATTCGTTAAGTATTTTGTAATCGAGGTCAACTTTGTAGTCGGTAAATATGTACGAGTGTAATACATAGGTACTCGTATTACTGTGCATTTATTTACTAATAATTGTGCCAGATTTCACATCACTTACTGTTATGAAATAAATACGTAACGAATTATGTGATCGTTGATATTAATTTACGCAGTGTTAGTAATAAGTATACTCGTACATTACGCAGACTATGTATATTAATATTATCACTTTTAACTATAATTAATTAATTAAAACAAATATAATTTTAATGTATAAAATGACGATTCGAACGAAAAGTGCCTTTGATGCCTACTTGGATAAAATAATTTTTTATTTTTATTTTGACTACTTTACATTTCGTTGCAGCTAACTGGTTTATATAGCAACTAGCTGACCTGGCGAACTTAGTAACGCCTTTTTTTCGTGAATATACCTACTCGTAATAATTATATATATCGAAATAAAATATAGCCTATCTTTCAAGTTTGATCAAACTACACACGGTGTGTAAATTTGATTAAATTCGTCAGTAGTTTAGGAGTCCATAGCGTACAAACAACGTGACGCATAATTTATATATATTAAAATTTAAGGTATAGTTTTGAGTTTTGAGATTGAGAGTCGTCGAGTCTTCACTTCGAAGATTCCGCAATGCTTGAAAACAAAAGTCTTCGAGCAATGCGTCCTGCCTGTGTTAACATACGGAGCCGAGACGTGGACACTAACGAAGGGACTGGTCCAAAAGTTTAAAGTCGCTCAACGTGCAATGGAACGGGCTATGCTTGGGGTTTCTCTCAAAGATAGGATTAGAAATGAGACTATCCGCGAGAGAACGAAAGTAACCGACATAGCCCACAGAATTAGCAAGTTGAAGAGGCAGTGGGTTGGTCATCTGTGTCGCAGGACCGATGGCCGCTGGAGCAGACGTGTCCTGTAGTGGAGAGCGCGTCTTGGCAAACGCAGTGTGGGACGTCCTCCGGCCCGTTGGACCGACGATCTACGTAAGATTGCCGGTGTAGGCTGGATGAGGATTGCGGAAAACCGGGATGTCTGGCGCGAACTTGGGGAGGCATTTGTCCAGTAGTGGACTGCAATGGGCTGAACTAACTTACTAAATATTTCATTAGTGGCTAGGCCCTTTCATTGGAAATATTTTCATTATTAACACCACCCGAAACAAGCAAATGTCGATCAGCCGACGAGACTTGTTTAGCACACAACGTAAGTAGCTTAAGTATTTTTGTCATTTTTACTTTTACATAATTAATAATTATATACCTAGACTAGATAGATTAACCGTCTGACATTTTTGTTAGAATAAAACGGTTAACAAAAGATTGACGGCTAACAATTATTTGTAGGTATCTATCGATAAGGTAAGACACCATATTTTAATTTCCAAGTCTAAGCTGATACGAATGTTTTTATATTTTAAAAATATGTCATTGGCCTTTTAATCGACTTTGTTGATTGTATTGGTATGAAAGATTAACCTTTATAAGACCGTCATGAGAATTACATTAAAATAAGTATATGTAGGTATACATATATATTAACAGGTAGGTACGAATATATTTATAATCGTGTAGTGAGAAAATTATAATAAAATTAAAACCAAATTTGGAAATTCATTAGGTATAAAATGCCCTAACCACAAAAATTATACTTTTCGTTTAAGTTTTATTTTACAGCAAAATTGTATTAGGTATAAGTGATAAATATTTATGGTTTTCATGATAGAGAATAGTTTTATAATAAATGAGTTTAATTACACTATTTAATAAAGTAACGCAGACTAATTTGAATTAATTCTGAGTTATTACGATTAGCTATTTTAACCTACCTAAATACCTACTTGGTATGTGTTTACGTACTCTGTGGTGTTTACTGTTTTTTTGTATACCTATTTTAAGTCCAAGCTTTATTTAATTTAGTTCTAAAGTCGAATAATAAAATAAACAATATATTTTAAAGCTGTTTTTCTTGAATGTACAATACGTAGTACATTCAAGGATTTAAGATAAGGGAGATAGCTACATATGATATCAGATATGACTTTCTGTGTGGTTTAATGTCAATTATTTATCATAGACAAGGAATTTAAGTCTCTTAATTTTTTCATTAAATCATTTACAAGAACTGTTTGTTCGAAGTGTATCATACACGTTTTGATAAAGACGAAAATAACGCATGATAGACACATGATTATCACTACGTTACAAAATACTTACGTATCTACGATTATTTTTTAACGTTATTTGAACTTATGCAACAATAAATGATAAATTATTATATTACAGCTGTAAATTTGGCAGTTTCAATCTTTTATTTATTTTTAAACTAGCTGACCCGGCGAACTCCGTACCGCCTCACAGTCGATTCATACTTATCCTTCCCGGAACCCCTCCACTAACACTTAAACTTTATTGTATGGTATTAAAGTTTAAATTGACTTTTAAATATTATTACGAATCTTTTGTATGGGAATATAGAGAAGTGTTGTTTTTAGACTTTTTCAGGGATTTTTTTTAAATTTTTCTCTCCGTAAGAACCATCCTCGTACTTCGAGGAATATTATAAAAAAAAGAATTAGCGAAATCGGTTCAGCCGCTCTCGAGATTTGCGCTTAGCAACACATTTAGCGATTCTTTTTTATATATATAGAGAGAGATATAGAGATAGACCTCATTTTTGTTATACCTACTGAGAGAGATCTATAGACATAAAAGAAGTCCAGTATTCGAAATTCATGTCGTTATATTTTATTACCTATACACTGATACCCATAGACTGATATTGCACACAATTAAAATATTTTTCATGTTCTTTTTCGATCGAAAAAGGACTTGAAAGAGCAACAACTTTATATTTGAAGTAATTTTTGTTAAAAATCACGATCTACTTGTAAATAAAGCGATTATAGATATTATTGCAGGGTAAATAAGTTTATTAAAAACGAATAGATCCCCGGAGGCAAACTAAACAGAGCCCCGTTTGTTGACACAGAGATTTGATAAACTAGGGTTGACTCCTTGCGATATTTTTGTTTCTTACAACATAAATAAATAAATATATACAACACACACACGGTCGTCTGTTCCTAAAGAAAGCAACTTATTGCTTGTATTATATGTAGTTAACAGCCGACTGGTATAGCTACATTTTTTTTTCGATAAAAAAATAAAAGCCTTTAGTTGTTTTTTAATTTAGTTTGAATAATTAAAGTTATTTTAAATATATAGGTACCTATATTTTGTGATAAAAGTAATTATTACTTATATAGGTACTATTTTTTAGACAAAATTTTATATCGATTGATTTATAATAATTAAAATCTTTTCATTTAATGTTAAACGAAGAAAAATATATTAGGTATAATATTATAAATAGTGATTAGTGTAAAGCGAAGACCCTACTAGAGGGCGTTTAAAAGATCCCTTCGTTCCGTATCCCTTGCAAAATTCGTTTGTTTTTTCCTACCCTTCACTACGTGGCATCATCTAATCCCAACAGATCGAATTAATGAAGTTTGTCGTTAATCATTATCGTAAGCTGCGAATACGGAATTAGACATTGATTACAGCAAGGGTGAACGGTTAAGGCGACTTTATTAGCCAACAAGATTTACTGCTGAATAAAAAAGTTGATTATTTTTTGATTTAACGGATTTAAGCGACTAACAAAAAGTAATAAAGAACCCTACTTTAAAGTAGACAATACATTTATCAAACTATAAATCAATTTCTTTAAATAATTAACATACATAAAATTGGTAAGACCTATTAAATCTCCTCTATCTATACTAATATAATAAAGCTGAAGAGTTTGTTTGTTTGTTTGTTTGTTTGAACGCGCTAATCTCAGGATCTACTGGTCCGATTTGAAAAATTCTTTCAGTGTTAGATAGCCCATTTATCGACTATATATTGCAACACAAAAATAATTACCGCCCAACGAAGTGGGCACAGGACGGACACACAGACAGTGTACCTTATTTAGTTCCTATATGAGTTCAAATCATTCTGTACTGTGATAAGTGTGAGTCGAGTTCTACTTACCCTTTTTGTGTCTTTAACGTAGTCATTACAAGAAAAAAGCAACGATTTTTTTTGTCCAATTCACGTTTTTCTATCTTAGGTAGGGGTCCCTAGTACATTTTTTTCACCTGATCAGTATCAAGCTTGTGGCGACATCTATCGAGCCACAAACGAACTGAAGATTCTAAATCGCGCTATCGAAGTTTTCAAAGCGAATGAACTATATATACAAGAACCCGACAACAACCGTTGGGGCAGTAGCCCTACCAGACACAATACCCGTCTGGTTGGAGGATCCTCGCACCTCCAAACTGGTGACCCCGACGTGATCATCAGCGCAGCCTTCGCAAAATCTACATGATCGTGACGTCATCATCACTTCCTCAAGCCTTCGAGCAGCGAGTCTTACAGCCAGCCAGCATCCACGGCTACTACGGGTATCCTGACCACCAGCATGCACGGACGCGCATACCTGGTCATCACCTACAGCCTTCTCAGCGACTTTGGCACAGCACACTGCACTTCGGCCAGTCAGCAAGCAGAGACGCACCTCTCTCCTGGTCGACGCAGCAGCCAGCCACTACGCAGCACTGCACCACTCCGACTCACTGGAGAATTTGCAGCATCACCCCGACTCACTGGGGCATCATCGCAGACAGTTCCGACTCACTGTGAACTATGCGGCATCTGGTTCCGACTCACTGAAACATTCCACTGGCCTGGCAAGCATCACAAAATGTGTATGGACGACTCAAAAACCGCTATCGACCTCCGGTCTCGGAGGGGAGTGATGTGGCGACATCTATCGAGCCACAAACGAACTGAAGATTCTAAATCGCGCTATCGAAGTTTTCAAAGCGAATGAACTATATATACAAGAACCCGACAACAACCGTTGGGGCAGTAGCCCTACCAGACACAACACCCGTCTGGTTGGAGGATCCTCCCTTTGCGGTGGTGGATGAAGAACTTAACATCCATGTTCCTTCCACCCCCAAAAGCTAATTTTTTGGGAGTGGCTACATTTTGATGAGGCGAACAAAAAATTCCTCTTCGAAAACTAACTAACTAAAAGCAAAAAAAACAGAAAAAAAAATTAATTTTTGATGACCTTACGAGGTCATCAACTTGATGACCTCGTAAGGTCATCAAAAATTATTACTAACCAGCTGATTTTTTTTCTTTTAGTTAGTGATTATCTATATAATTTAAAAGTAATAATGCCCTACAAATTGCGTGGTACGTTATCCCGGTCCTACGCTCACTGCTGCTCTACCCCCTACTATCTCTGTTAGCTACCACAATCGAGAGTTTTCGAAGAGGAATTTTTTGTTCGCCTCATCAAAATGTAGCCACTCCCAAAAAATTAGCTTGATACTGATCAGGTGAAAAAAATGTACTAGGGATCCCTACCTATCTGCTATAGGTACGGAAATATTTTTTTTTTCTTGCTTTTTAGCACTAAGATCGCCTGGTTATACAATTTGTGACTATAATTACTTGTAATGTAAATTTTGTTCTTTGTGTAATTTTGCAATAAAGTATATTATTATGTATGATAATTTTTCTCAGCCTTTGGCTGCAGGTTTGTCTGCATTTACGGGTCAAAACCAAGTAAATTAATGTGGCGTGTGGTGTGTTAAATTTATTTGTTGTGTGGAATGTCGTATTTGTCAATTTGCAAGAACTTTCTTACGGTTCGGCATGTATTTTAAATTACGGCTTTTTGTAAGGTGATGTAAAGAGTTTCCTTTATGTCTAGTAGTTTGAGACTATGTAACAGATGGTTTGCGATAACACCTTTGGTGGAAAGGACTATTGGAATGGGCATGACGACAGTATCAAAAAAACGTCAATTTAATGATTTCAGGGGAACACTCATATTTATAAAATTCAAAATACTGGTTTAGTTTTATGTAAAATAATAAGATTATTGTGATTTTCAATAAAATAAAACATTAAAATACTGCAATCGGCCATTTTGAATGAAACACACATTACAGCGCAGACGTCACAACATAAGATAATACGTCAGGCGCGCTCCAAAGAGTAAAGTAAAAAGTAAGGCCCAGATTATTTTGTGACGTCAGAGCCGACGACATGACACCTGCAGCCGTTTTGCCGCTCTCATTGAAAACATATTAGAAAAATAGTTTTAATCTTCCTTACCTAAACTTAAGTTTATTACCGAAATATAGGTATTTTCGTAAATAGTAAATGTGTAGCCACAATACGGAAGAGGTTTTGAAAATCTTTCGTCATGGCCATTATGTATACTTTATTTTGGTTTCAAATTCTAGCTACTTCATCCTTCAGTTCACTGTATTTGTTGTTTTTTTTTCCAGAAATTGTTTTTTGTAATGACAGAACAACGTTTGCCGTGTCAGCTAGTAGAAATATAAAAAGACATTAAATGGTATCAAAAATTAATTTGTTTTTGTAATTGACACCCTAAAAAACTTAATCAAAGTATTAGTAAAAAAAATTGCGGTGAAAGATGTCTGACGCGGAAACTTACACAATGTTCCGTACAAGGTCCAACATTCAATACAACATAGCTACATATTTTTAAGATTGGGCTAAAATACGGTAAAAACGCGTCTCTTTAATGAAGACTTAAATTATTAACGTAATTTTTTATGTATTTGACAACCCAGTGTAATAATCGTCCGGTCCCCCTGATGGCAAGGTTACCGGTAGTTTATAGATACCTGCAACACTAGGTGCTTCACATGCGCGTTATCTGTCACTATTTTCAACACAGTGCATCTTCAGGAGCTCTGGCTATCCTACTCATCCACTACGCCACTATCCACTACAGCCTATCACAGTCCACTGTTGGACATAGGCCTCCACAAGTTCGCGCCCGACATTACGACGCGAACTCATGTGTTTTGCCCATAGTCACCACGCTGGGCAGGCGGGTTGGTGACCGCAGGGCTGGCTTTGTCGCACCGAAGACGCTGCTGCCCATCTTTGGCCTGTGTATTTCAAAGCCAGCATGGATGGTTATCCTGCCATCCGTCGGCTTTTTAAGTTCCAGGGTGGTAGTGGAACTGTGTTATCTCTTAGTCGCCTCTTACGACACCCACGGGAAGAGAGGGGGTGGCTACATTCTTTAGTGCCGTAACCACACAGCACTATCCATCCTACTCATCGTAGGAATACAATACGCTAGTTGAGTGCAATATAATTTAGCTGTGATCTTCTGCAAGATTGAATAATTTCTCCTGTCAGTCGTTTGCTTTAGATTTTAAGTGATATATTTCCTGCTCTGCCTTACCTCAAACAAAGTTTTGTTATCATACCGGCACTTTGAAACTTTCTGGTGTATTTATAACGATCGCAAATATACATTTGACTAGCCCGTTGGCGCAGTTTGTAGTGACCCTGCTTTCTGCTCCGGGGGTTGTGGGTTCGATTCCCACCCCGAGTCTGGGTGTAATATACATATTTATTTATATATTTATATATTTATTATTTATAAGTATGTTTATCGAAAAAAAAAATATGTAGCTAGACCAGTCGGCTGTTACCTATAACACAAGCATTAAGTTGCTTACTTTAGGAACAGGCGACCGTGTGTGTATTGTGTAGATATTAAAAAATATATTAATATTATTTCTTGTGATAGACAGATGGACAGCGGAGTTTTATCACACGTGTGGAATTTTTGCCTGACTACTCTGCTATAAATGTCAATTATCAAATAGAATTGGAAACAACCAGTTTTTTTTAGAAGAAGTTAGACTTCCTGGATAACAACTGCAAAAGCCGCATTTAATTACATGAAGCATATTTTCCGTAATACACATAGAGATATAGACAAATAGGCAATATTAAAAAAAAGTTTGGCTTTTATAACTGTAAAAAATCCGTCTAAGACTCTAAGCTATTTCTCCAAATCAATTCTCTTACACAAACATGGTTACAGTTTTATTACATTTAATTAGTTTTTCATTTAATAAATTGTGTATATTTGTTTCGTTACTTCGTAATTTGGTTTATATTGCTTTCCCACACTTACAAGTGTTTGTGGGAAATCTAATGATGTAGGGGCCAGTAATACAACTAGTAGTTCCCTTAGGATCCTTTTACCCTTTCTGTTAGGGTTCTAATTGTATTTAATATTGTAATGATTTGATGTAAGTTGTTTTGTAAAAAAAATCATAGAGTCAAAATTTGGGATAAAATGATAATTAATATTTTAGATAGATGTAGGTATTATTCCCATAATTACATTACCTTGTTGAAAAAATAGCATTGAAAAAGTACCTACCTAATTTAATCTAATATATTTGAATAGCTGATAAAGTATATTTTTTTAACATTGAGACCTATTTGTATATAAGTACCTACGTCGTAAAAGTAAATAGATACAAGTACTTTATAGCACAATTTAATTTAATACCTATATTTAATGCTTCGACGCGTTGGCGCAACGGCCACAGCACTGGTTTATGGCTGTAGCGCTGGCGGTTGCGGGTTCGATCCCCGCACATGACAAACATTTGTATTGGCCATGCAAATGTTTGCCGTGGTCTGGGTGTTTGTGCAGTCCTTTATCTCCTCACCGTGCCTCGATGAGAACGTTAAGCCGTCGGTAACGTTTAGTGAAGAGGAGGGGGTGCAGAAAAACGTTACAGCGCGTTTCATAGGAGGGGAGGGAAGTTCAAAAATTTTCAAAAATTGCGTGTCGTAATACTTGAACGCCCCCTTCAGCCTTCGGTCCCGGTTCTTGTCATGTACCTGATAGCGATCGTTACTCATAGTAGTGGATTAAGCTCTGATCCTTCTCCTACGTGAGGAAAGAGGCCTATGCCCAGCAGTAGGATATTACAGGCTGAAGAGAAAAAAATACACGGCTACATGCTTAATAAATACACGGCGACAAAGTTATCAAAAACTTAACAAAAAGACATGAATAAATGTGATACAATAAATCAATGGTTTTTTAGGGGTGTATAGTTTTTCGTCGTATTTATTCAAACGAAATTAATTTAATTTAGTATTAGACAACGCGAAAAAATGGTCGCTTTCGGCTATAAATAAATTGTTCGATACAGAAGTGATTCGGCTAAGTGGATAATAGCCGGGTTGGTCATCCAGGGAGGAGCAGCCCCGCCTCCTTTGATTTAAAAAGGATCGCTTTAAATATCTGAGTAAACATTCCAATAAAATAAAAGTTTTATAATATCGTTCAGGAAAGAAGTTAAAATTTTTAAATTGTTAATTTTTCTTATTATGTAGTCTGTTTCTTATTATTTTTATTGAAGTCTAAATGGAAACCATACTTGATCAATATTAATAACTAGCTTCTGCGCGCGACTTCGTCGGCGTGGACTCCGCTCCTATCGGTCTTAGCGTCATGATGTATAGCCTATAGCCTTCCTCGATAAATGTGCTATCTAACACTGAAATAATTTTTCAAATCGGACCAGTAGATCCTGAGATTAGCGCGTTCAAACAAACAAACAAACAAACAAACAAACAAACAAACAAACAAACAATCAAACAAACTCTTCAGCTTTATTATATTATATAGTATAGATTTTTTGAGTCTCGATCCCTAATTAGTACCTATAGCTCTGTTATTGCCGGTATTGGTAAATCCGGATAAAACATCTAGATCTTTCGACGACGATCACGATCACGATTCAGCCTGTAATATCCCACTGTTGGGCATAGGCCTCTTCCCCATATAGGAGAAGGATCAGAGCTTAATCCACCACGCTGCTCCAATGCGGGTTGGCGGATATATTCCCTTACTATGAGTAACGATCGCTATCAGGTGTACATGATAACAACCGGGACCGACGGCTTAACGTGCTCTCCGAGACACGGTGGGAAGACCCACAAGGACTGCACAAACACCCAGACCACGGCAAACATCTGTATTGCCAATACAAATGTTGTCGTGTGCGGGGATCGAACCCGCAACCGCCCGCGCAACAGCCAATCGCATTCCAGTGCTGTGACCGCTGCGCCAACGCGGCGTCATCTAGATATTTGCGTACCTACAACTAAGTTTTTTCAAAATGTATAACATTTTTTAAAATAAGTTAGACTTGTTTAATAAGTAAAACTTGTTTCTTGTTGTTGAATATTTTTTTATAATTGGGTTCCCTTGACATGTTCAGGTTTCTCTTAAATGCTTAAAAACTATTCTACTACCTGAAAATCCTTCGCAATAGAAAAAACACGGTATAATAATAATCTAAGGTATACTATTTTCTATGTCTAAACATTACTTACCTATTATATCTTATAGTTTGTTATCATGTACACCTGATAGCGATCGTTACTCATAGTAGGGAACTAGGGAATATATCCGCCAACCCGCATTGGAGCAGCGTGGTGGATTGAGCTCTGATCCTTCTCCTACATGGGAAAAGAGGCCTATGCCCAACAGTGGGATATTACAGGCTGAATCGTAAACATGACTTATTTATGTGTATTATTTTATTTTTAGCTAATTTTATATATTTGTGATCCTTCCTATCATTACATAGTATAAAACAAAGTTGCTTGCTGTCTGTATGCTTAGATCTTTAAAACTACGCAACGGATTTTGATGCGGTTTTCTTTAGTAAATAGAGTGATTCCAGAGAAAGGTTTATAGTTTTATACATATGTATAAATAGTAGAGGAACACTGATAGTTTTTTCAACCGTGCAAAGCCGCGGCGGGTCGCTAGTTATTAATAAAATGAATAACTAAAAAATAATGATGTAAACTATATTACTTCATGTTATCTGTATCGCGTCTTAATTATTATTGAGTATGCTAACAGGACATTGAATTTTTTAAAGGTTAGAGGTTGTGAACTTATCAAAAAATAACCCAAATAAAATGTTGGTTACATACAAATACACGTTAAAGTAAATGAAACATTTGCATATTGCGAACGTAAAAGAAAAATAATCCATACTATGACAGTATAAGAGTCAAAATACGATGGAAAAGTTTCGTACATTGGTTGATTGTACTCGCTGTGTGTTTATAAATGTTATTAGAACTCAATAGTTGATAGCTATCGGTGAATCGCTGTTGTCTACAATCGTAAAGATCGACACGAACTGCAACAACAACAATTGTATTAACAAAACAACATATTTGTGATGAGAGAGCGTGTCGAAAGCACCAATAGGCTAAATTAAAATTACATATTGAGTTAAAAGGCGTGGATAATTAATTTGTCCGACATTGTCCCGATAGAAATACGTTGTGAATGGAACTGATGAAATAAATTTTTATCTGAGTGATCACTACCGCTAGAGGTCATAGAACTAGGTAAATTTTAATGTCTAGAAAATGATACACTATTTGACGATTTGAATTTACTTTTAATTATATTGTGCAAGAATATAAAAAATAAGCACAATATCATAAACAAATCAAATAACTGTATCCAGTTACCAGGTATATTTACATCAAAACTTTATTTCGAGGACGACAAAAAATATTAAAATTAATAAAACATAATATAAGAAGTTCTACAAAAAGGTCACATTTAATAGATCCCAACACAGACTATCAATCAGTGAATTAAGAATTAATCGATGCTTCATTTTGTCGAACATTCAAGATATAAAATTTAAAGACTCCAAAATACTTCATTATCCGTGACAATCGACTATCAATCATCCTAAAGCTCGCAAAACAATAATCACATTATCATTCTCCCATATATAACAAATGCATCCTCGAAATGCATAAAGAATCCGCTTTGTAGCCTTTTTTATGAAAATAAAGAAATTTTGAGAAATAACCGTGCAAAGCTGCGTTTCGCTCGAAATCGAACAATGTAAACTTATGACCGAACGTATTATTTATTAAAAGTAAGAAAAAAGTGAATACGAACGGGCTTGACATATTGTTAAAGGTCCTTATAAAATTATTTGCTATCACGCCATCCGAAGCTTGTTACGAAGAAGCAATCTTCGAAATGAAACAAGACTTGCTCGGAGAATAACGTTTATAAAACGTCATGTAAGAGCAATAAAACAATAAAATGTATATATGTACACGCATGATGTAGGTATCCGAAACAGTTCTTCGGGTTAATTGATGGACTTCGTTCTTAGGGTAGGTAAGTAATTGTTGTCTTCTCATTTTAATAATCACACGGAGCCCATTTCATGAATGCTGTTAGTTGTTAATAATGTTTTGGATAATTTTTTTAAATTCCCAAATGTCATCCAGGTCATTAACAGTCGTCATTTTTTATTTAGTTTTTATTTGTTTTTGAACGGAGCGTTTTGGTTTTGGCGTGGTCTTTTCGACCTTTCGTTTTTTGTCTCGCATCATGCCATATCCGAAGATGAAATATTGTTTACAGATAATTAGTTACCTTTTGATAAAGTCTTTTTCTATGAAGATTTTTAATTACTTTTGCAGTCTCTTTGTATAATTTTAAAATGACATTTTATAAATACAGTAGGTAATCGAGGTATAAAAGAGTCTGAAAGCAACGCTTTTGCCATTATTTTAAAAGTAGGTGGATAGTTTTAATTATTTATAATTAATTAAGAATATATTAAATAGACTGTTCTTTCAAATATATCATTTTCAAATATTTTCTTTTCTCCAAGCGTAAGAACGTACATTTTCGAAAAGTGTCTTACAAATACTAAGAAATATGAAACTCATCAACAAAAATCCTGTGCAAAAACATTCGACTAAATGAATAAAATTTGAACTTCAAAACCACGTGATCGATAGACCCATAGATCCGATCTATAGATCATATCGACTCGATAATGGAATGCGTGAGTAAGACAAAAATATAATTAATGATCGGCGTTCAAATTCGAATCGGTCTGGCGCAGACAAGTTGGCGTCGTCGCAATAAACAAAAGGCAGAAATGGTTTGTTTCATTTTTGTTATATTTTTTTATTTCTGCATGTAAAACGTTTGTAGTTTCGTACAATTAATCATTCGTGGCTGTATTGTTGCATCTGTTGAGCCGTCTTGTATATCGACCAGGCCATTGTCGGAGATGGACTTCTATACCATTGTTAAACTTGAAAACTTCACCACCTGTTGATGGAAATAACGGTTTAGATTGAATTTCGGACTATAAATTAAATTGATAAAAAAATACGAGGGATATACCTAATATAAAAAAAGACTTTTCAAAATTTTATTGTATTCGATAATAAGGTTATCCTAATGTTTATGTCACGAACTTTGATATTTATAATGAATAACACTTAAAGGTAAAACATCAAGATTGATTTTTATAAAGCGTTTTTATATACATAGGTACTTATAATATTACTAGCTGTGCCAAGCGGTTTCACACGCATTATATTGAAGAAAAAAATAAATTATATGCTTTCTCGTTAAATGGGTTGTCCAACACAAAAATAAAATTAACCAGTAGTTACTGAGTTTAGCGCATTTGAACAAACAAACAAACAAATAAACTTTTCAGCTTTATAACATTAGTAAAGATGTTGCTTTATTTATTTACATTAAATAGTAGGTAAAGCAGCAAGAGTTTATCTCTATATACATAATTATATAAAAATGAATCGCTGAATGTGTTGCTAAACGCAAATCTCGAGAGTGGCTGAACCGATTTTGCTAATTCTTTTTGTTTTTTTTATAATATTCCTTGAAGTACGATGATGGTGGTTACGGAGAGAAAAATTTAAAAAAATCCCTCAAAAAGTCTAAATACAACACTTTTCTATATTCCTATACAAAATATACGAAATAATAATTAAACGTCAATTTGAACTTTAATACCAATCGACTATTAGGCGGTACGAAGTTCGCCGGGTCAGCTAGTTGCTAATATAAAACATAAAACTAATATATAGGTTAACTAGCTGCACCTCCCAATTTCACTTGCTTAATTTCCGATCCAAGAATGTCAAAATAAAAAGTGGTCTATACTCGTATCTTAAGCTGGATATCCAGCTGTTTATGTACCAAGTTTCATTACAATCTGTTTAGTAGTTTGTGCGTAAAAGAGTAGCAATTATGCATCCTCACACTCTCAAATTTTTGCTATTGTATTATAAATTATTTATTTCTGTTTCCATTTGAAATTAGAACTTATTTTTTATCATATGAGTAATTTATTTATTTCACGATTCAGCCTGTACCTACCTAATATCCCATTGTTGGGCATAGGCTTCTTCCCCATGTAGGAGAAGGATGAATTTATTCATTTAGTAATTTATTTATGTGGTATGAAAAAAATGATCAATTATAACCATTACGTCAACTATTCCAGTATTGATCGATTCAGACCGTATCCTGTCATGGTAGTCATCCGTCTGGGCGATGGTAACTCGTTTCTTCGTGGGAAAATAAAGATTCATGCATAAATTATTCCCTACTTATTTATAACTATTATACTTACCTGTGTATATGTGATATTAATAGTTATTGAGTAGGTACTATTTTAAAACATACATACAAAAATAACCATTTTTGTCAACATCGTGTGTGATATATTTATTTATAAATATATTACCTCTGTAGTTTTTGTTGTACCTAACTACCTACTGTAGTGTTGTATTGTATTTATTGTGAATGTTACTGGTAATTAATAAATAATAATAAAAAATCTTGAATCTAAATTAATCCCCATTGGTGACAATCCGTAATATTTGCTAAGACCCCACCTATCAAGTTTTCACGTAGTAATTCAGAAGTATGGTTTAAATAAGTTTTTGCAAACAGAAAGTTACAAAAATATATTTTGGCTCACGTTTGTCTCTATTTATACAGGATGAGGAAAAAGTATGGAAACTTCGGAAAATTCGGTAAACCGCTCGGGTTGATCGTGAAACAAAGGTCATACCCTAGGTAACTTTCAACCAGAAATCTAACGGTGACCTTTGATTTGACCTTGAACTTCATTTTATATTCATTTTATACTTTGACCTCTATTTGACCTTCAGAGGTTACGTTAACCTCATATTTAAACACGTATCCGGACGTAAAATTTTTTGTTCCTTTCAGTTTCGGTATAAAAATAAGGGTTACAATTTTAAAAAATGAAGTTGACCTTAAAATAACCTTGAAAATGAAGTTCAAAGTCAAATCAGAGGTTACTGTTGAATTTTTCGTTAAAAGTTACCTAGGGTATAACCTTTGTTTTACGACTAACCCGTGCGGTTTTCCGAATTTTCCGGGGTTTCCATACTTTTCCTCACCCTGTATATGAAAAAGCGTGAGATTTTTCTAGAGATTATTGACTACGTGACAAAAACCTAAGACCACCCCCTCCCACCCCTGTGACCAAACGTGGTATTTTTAAAGACCCCCTGAACGGGTCACGTAGTATGGGTACGTTCCCTTATTTTTAAATAAATAGCAATAGCCTTTTGTAAATAAATAGCAAATCTTTTTTTCTCATTATTTGTGTAGTAATTATTTTTCAACATTTATAATCTTGAAACTTGAAATTCCGGGGGTTTGTTTGGAACAACAATAAACACAGAAGTCCAAAAAGTTTTCTATTTTCCTAGGTAATGAAAACCGCAAAAATATTATTCTCTAGCGAACACCTATGTCTGAAACTGAAAAATATCATCATTAACGACTAATAATCAATTATTTCTTTAAAAGTTATTATAATCAAGGTTTCCATTATATGATCTTAAAGGCAGATTTACACAGGGTCAGTAGCTGTCGCCAGTGCTGGCGCCGAAAACTGACTCATACGTTTAATGTTGTTATATAATAGTAATTGAAGTATATTGTAGTAATTTAACAAAAATATTTAAAATAAAAATTATAAATAATAATCCGAAACAGCGAAAAAGTAGTGAAATTTCAAAACACTACGAATAAATGAGGCATCTATTGTATATAGGTACTTATATAAAAGAAAGTCGTGTTTGTTACACTATTTATAACTCAAGAACGGCTGAACCGATTTGGCTGAAAATTGGTGGGGAGGTAGCTTAGAACCAGGAAACGGACATAGGATACTTTATATGGTTTAAGACTTGACACTGGCAACTAATATTTGTTGTATTAAAATAAATTAAAAGTCAGAATAAAAAGTCGTAATACCTCATAATGCTTATAGTAATATGATTGATTTATTTATAGTGGTAATATTAAAAGTATACGTTTTCCTAGAACACAACTCATTTATCTATTCCGAACCACTAAACTGTAACGTGGGTTGACTAATAAAAAAAAAACAAACGAATGTGCGACCGCTTTTTTCACCTGACAACACCAAACCTTTGTTTTTTATGTAACCGTCTTGAAAATTAAATTATAGGTTATAATTTTAATATGATAGGTGTATAATATATTTTATTTTTGAATGTTTGATACGAGATGTTATCTCAGAAATTTAATTTTTTTTATAGAACATTTTATAAACAAGGTGGAATTTTTGAACCAATGCTTATTAAATTATAACGGAGGCTATAAAAGTGTTATCGTTTGATAAATTAAATAGAGTTGGTAGAAAAAAAAGTATTTTTAACTTTAAAATATTAATATTCACTAGTTAAATATATCTTCCTATCAATAATTTTTTTTTACCGTTAAGCAAAAGAATTTTAAATGGAATTATTTTTTTAAAATCAAGTTACACTCTATTAAATTAAAACTGAGTCAATTTTACTAATTCGAAAAAAAAAAAAATCGATATCTCTGGTATCGATGTATTTTAAAGCTATAAAGATTTGATCTACAAAGTAATCCGCAGTCTGAGGCGGTTTGCGCAATCAATGCTTTTTTAGAAACATTTTTTATAAAACCTGCGGCTGCGACAAAAGATGATGGCCATTCGAGATAAAAGGGTCATAAATAACACTAGGTTTTAGGGTTGTAAAAGACATTAATTTTTTATTATTAATATTTTTATAAGTAAAATACTTTACTGGAATGAGAGTTTCGGGTTGTGTGTTTGGTAGTATTCCAATCTCTTTAATGTAGTAGGTAATTAAATAAGTAGCGCTTCCATAAGTTTGAAGTTAATGATAAAAAGAGATTTAACATATTATAAAAAGTTTTTGTTATAAAACCGAAGCTGCATACAATTGCATGTGCGTGGGATGTATTAAGTTACTTTATCTTATTTATTGGTCTTAATAGCAACTAGCGAGTATAAAATGAAAAATTTAATGTAAATATTACCTTTAAATACAACAAAATATATACAAGAAATAAATAATAATTTATTTTTAATTGTATATATAATTAACGAACACTGTGGTAATTTTATATCATTCATTCATAGCCTCGTTTCCTTACATAATAGTCATAGTGAGAATGATTTGGTGTAGGCACGTAATATATACTCGTAGTAGGTAGGTACATACCTATATTACGTCCATTGGTGTAGGTGACTTAAAATACACGACTTATTAATAAATTAAGAATAGACAATGTAGTCACGTCAACGACATTTTTCACGCAAAATATTATATTACGCACATACAGTGTATTATTATAATTATTAACACATAACAATTTATTATAGTCGACACTTCAATCGATGGCCTAGATTAGCTACGATACTATCACAACACGAGCAAATCAAAACACTTCCAAGTGCTTTATAATAATCTAAACTAAATTTCGCTACGCCGTTTGTACCAAATTATGTGTAGTAGAGTTACTCTAGCTACAATAAGATATTTTCTGCCCTGGGTAAGGCGGGCGTCTGTTGCCTGGCAACGCGCGATGGGTGGGCGTGGCAATCGATACGACCCTTGCCTTCACCTCTAAAAGGCTTTTCCTTTCAACCAGACTTCACCTGGAACTCAGTCAGAAAATAGTGTATTTCGAAGGTCGATTACTACTTAATACGAAAAACAAATGAAATATTTAACTTTGCGTGTCAACATGATATTATACTGAATGTCATTTGTTACAAAAGTTCATTAAGTGTAATTAAGCAGTATTTTGGTAATACTTACCTATTTAATTTTTTCTTTTATAAAAATATAACATTTTACAATTAACTTAATTCATGTTAAATAAGGCTAATTTTTTACAAAAGTTCATTAAGTGCCGTTAGATTTTAGGGGATACTGATTTCTTTTTCGTTTATATAAAATAATGTTACATTTTATAATTAACTTTTTTTCACCTCTAATTAGACTTAATTAATGTGTGAGTTTAAAATATTAAGGCAAAATTTACGTTATTAAGTTTATTTTGTAGTTTAACAGTTTATTTCTTAGTAGAACACTTCTTTTCGGTGGCCTCTATAATTGATAAAGTTGTTTTAATTTTGTAGTCGGTTCAGCCTGAATATCCCACTGTTGGGCATAGGCCTCTTTCCCCATGTAGGAGAAGGATCAGAGCTTAATCCACCACGCTGCTCCAATGCGGGTTGGCGGATATATTCCCTACTATGAGTAACGATCGCTATCAGGTGTACCGTGTACCTACATGATAACAACCGGGACCGACGCACAGTGACAGGAAACGATCAAAACTACGTGCGAGGCAGTAAATCTAATCCAAATGAAATAAATTTTTTTTAAATACTCTTAATTATGTCTGCTTTCTTGTAGCACTGCGGAAATTCACTTTTTAGGGGTAGAAACAACCCCTATCAACCCCTAAATTTTCTCAATTTTCTTACAGAAAAGAGTTGATTAAACTCGCTCTATCCAGAGCTAGGTGTGTTAGCCTGCTTGGGGGTTGTTAGGGGTGGTTTATGAGGTTGTAAGGGTATGTGGGAATAAGGTGTATCGGGGTTGAGGTTATAAAGTATAAATATGTAGTTTATCGAACTCGTTCTGAATTCTCGTCGTGAATTTCCGCAGTGCTACAAGAAAGCAGACATAATTACGAGTATTTAAAAAAAATTGTGCTGTGTGGTTACGGCACTAAAGAATGTAGCCACCCCCTCTCTTCCCGTGGGTGTCGTAAGAGGCGACTAAGGGATAACACAGTTCGACTACCACCCTGGAACTTAAAAAGCCGACGGATGGCGGGATAACCATCCATGCTGGCTTTGAAATACACAGGCCAAAGATGGGCAGCAGCGTCTTCGGTGCGACAAAGCCAGCCCTGCGGTCACCAACCCGCCTGCCCAGCGTGGTGACTATGGGCAAAACACATGAGTTTGCGTCGTAATGTCGGGCGCGAACTTGTAGAGGCCTATGTCCAACAGTGGACTGTGATAGGCTGTAGTGGAAAAAATTATTTATTTCATTTGGATTCGATTTACTGCCTCGCACGTAGTTTTGATCGTTTCCTCCCACTGTGCGACGGCTTATCGTGCTCTCCGAGGCACGGTGGGGACAAGGACTGCACAAACACCCAGACCAAGGCAAACATCTGTATGCTAATTGCCAATACAAATGTTGTCGTCTGCGGGGATCGCACCCGCAACCACCCGCGCAACAGCCACACAGTGCTGTGACCGCGCTGCGTCACCGCCACACCCGCCCTGGGTAGGGTCCAGGACCTAGGTGGACCACTAATTAAAATTGTTAAACAAGATTTTAGTCACAATATAGATATTTTTAAGTACAGTACTTACATAGATTAATAAAATACCTACTTTTTACCTGTATCTATCATTATCAAAATTAAATTATAACTTCTTGTGACTTGACCACGACTATGTGACCCCCCCTGGCGCCAAAGCTGGATCCGCCCTTGCGTCTCTTAAAAGAAAATCTTTCGAATTGTGTAGTTGCTGTTAGACATTTTTGTCGTAGCTTCCATTAACTTTGTAGGGTTGCAGGGCATAGTTTGATGAGCGTGGTGTGTTCTCTTTGCCGACGAGAGGTTTAAAAAAGGTTTTTAAGAGCGTGCATAAGGCGAGCAAAAAATCAGATTTCACCCGCGCGCCCGATGAAACAAAATATACACAAAGCCTCGTGTCAGAGTGCGATAGACGATATAGTTTTGAGCGCATTACGAATGTAAAAAACCACAAATATGTTATTTTGTATATAATTCCAAAACTAAAAGTAATTACATTAAATGCCTAAGCATAGCCTTTATTCATATTTAAATGTAATTAATTATCAAATTTTTGTCTTAATGGTCATAACCATATCGAGTATAAATAGAAAAAATATAAAAATTAGAGGTTACTTCGTGATTATATTTTATCGAGGAAATTTCCTTATTTTATGTTTTTGATAAAGGTCAACCCTTGCAAATATCACGTAGTTTGTCATATATTTTTATTTTAAGATTTGGTCTGGAACTTTTCATGTCAAAACAAATAGAAGATGGTAATTTTGCATTATGCGCACTCTTAAAACCCTAAGTGGGTGAAAAAGACAGACATTTTTAAAGCTAGATTTATTAAAATATACTGGGTAATATGGTCCGGGAGCCAGGTACAAATTCGGTCAATCATTTCCTCCCAATCGAAACTTAGTAAAATGCATAACGGATTTTTCATGATCATTTCATTTTTTTATGAATTTTCGTTTTTGTCAGCTGCGACTCCGTGGGTGGGTGTAAGTGATTCCCAAACACCGAGAAAAAATTTTTTTAATCATTTCCTCCCAACTTAAAATTTGTCGCATTATAGTTTAATAATTTAGTAGAAGACGTACCTATAAAACTTTGTTTTTAGATCGTTGTGTAAAATTATATAATGTAATTATTTGTTATGTAAATTTATACCGTGAAGCAGGGCTGAAACATTGCATGGAAATATTGTAGAGCTTAAATTAAGACGTTTGAGAAGGAAATTTCGTTTTGAAGTTCTTTAGTGTGAATTAAACACACGTTTGCTTTTTTGAAAGTTTCATCCAATTAGGTTCAGGTTTAAAGAAACTTAGTTCTCTTATGAATTTACATTTACTTAAAATGAGATACAATTAAATTTTTTATACATTTGCAAGAAGACAGTTTCAACATCTGGGCCGTTGGATATAGAAGGCTTTCTTATTTACTATAGTGAGGATATATTAATTATGATTTTTTAGTTTGGTTTTAAATGATTTTATAGTATCACATCACATAGTTTTATTTCATCTGGTAGTTTGTCAAACAGCTGTACTCCTTCAAACAGAATTGTTTTTTTTTACCATAATTAGTTTTTACATTATCAATATGAAGTTTATATTTATTTCTTAAATTCGAAATATGCGATCATCACATAAAAATCCTTATTTCTTGTTGATTACACAATCCTTGTTGATTGCACGGAACCTGATTTAATTTTTTTTGATTAGAATGCATGTATTGTATGTGTAAAGTTGTGATATATTCGTTATTTTTGTGTTATTATAAAGTTGTGTCGTTGGAGTAAAATAGTGATAGTTAGATATATAAAATTTTGATTATCCTTAGTATCAGATACATAATTCAAGAAGTTCTGTTATTAAAAGTTAAAGGTGTGAAAGGTATTAAAAAATTTAGTATGCTTTTGTTTCTTTGATAACTAAGTATATATGAGATCGATGATTTTGACATTATAGGTTTTTTGTAAATGTACATACAGATAAGTATGTACTTTACAAATAGTTATAATATAAAATATCACTTGAAAAGAGTAACAATTCCTTGTGTGCCTCTTGCTCAGGACGCCAGAGTCCAAACCTGTGTGTTACTAGTGTGAATAAATCTGCTGCGGCACATTCCTACTCCAAGCGATTTCGATCCGATTATTATAATTTCTATTAATCCTAAGACTTAGTTATCAAAAAGAAATTGCGTTTCCTCATTTTTGCGGGGTGTCAACGTCAGTACCGATACAGTAGCTGCGATTAGTGTACAAAGGTCGCTGTCGGATGCAGCAAGGGCGGGGGCGCGATTATAAGCTGTCACTTGCAGGGCCTACCTGCGACTAATTTAGACGTTCCCCTCGCGTCTCTCATGTGGAAGATATGAATTTCATAACCGTTTATACGAACTTTTAAGTCAGAACTAAAATAAGGGCTTCAATTGAGCGACCGTTTTAAAATAGGTACCGACATTTTTGTTGCTTTAAAAACTAAAAAAATTGACAAGTAAATTAATATTGAACGTTGACATTAAGTAAACTGCAAGATACGTGATTTATGAATGTAGACAAAAAAAATTGTTTAATTTTTTTTGTCCATGGTCCGAGTGATCTAGAAAAAAAATATCCTTCACGGACAAGTATTAATTACCTCTTGTTTCGGTTCGATCATTTCGTAAACAAACACTATCGAGTTTGTTTATTTAGTACGGCCGGGCGTACCGTCTCGTCTCCTAATTAAAACAAATCGCCTTATTCGAGCCCATGATAGTCGTTCCCGATTTTCGACCCCGAGTGACGCTCCATCCATCCCGAAAATATATGGACCATAAAACCGCAATTACGTTTTATAAACACTGCATTTATAACTACTTTATGATTGTATTATTTATTTTATGTAATATATTATGTTGTTGGAGACTGATTTTTTTTTCCTAAAACGTATAATGCTTTCAAATATTTAAAATTTCTGGCGGAGTACACTCCATTAATTTATAGTATTGGGACTGGTCGAGATAGTGTGGAGAGGGCTTTTGGATTTTATTCGTACAAATTGTTGCTTGTTGATTTTTTTGATTGTTATAATTATAACTCTTTGTTTCCAATTTACCGATTAAAATAAAGTGTGTTATACCTTTAGAACAGACAACTATCTGTGTATGTTAAACATAAAATTGATTATTAAGTTCATTATTATTGATTTATATTAAAGTTACTAAGGTACTGAACTGCAGATAAAACTAAAGTCCACAACAATGAATGACCTATGAGTTATGTGTACTTACTAGCTGATCGGCCCCTGTAGACAAGTAGCATAAAAGCTAAACGAATAGAATAGAATAGAATTCTCAATGTTTGGGAATGACACTAGCTTATTCGATATATGTCGAAAGCTAGTGTCATTCCCATACATTAAGAATTCTATTCTTAAGCTTTTATGCCACTTGTCTACAGGGGCTGGCAAACTTCGTACAACCAGATTTCGCTTTCGTGAATGTATCAATTTTTTTTAAATTTCTTTTTTTACAAACCTTGTCTTGACAATATCGAATAAATTATTAAATTTTGAGCAGTCATTCAGAAGATATGCGCGTACATACACTGCCGACAGAAAGTTTCCGGACATGATGAAAATTTATGAAAACAATTATTTTAAGAATAAAAAAAATAAGTTAAAACAAGTTTTATTTTAAAAATATTAAAAGGCAACATTCTACAATTAAAACCATCAACATTTTTTATCTCTTTCATTTTATACTGCTACAATTTTTTTTCATCAATGAAACCACCTCTGACCGCCACTAATTTTTTAACTACCCGGGGCATTCTTTTTATAAGTTTTTTTAACACACTTTTTGGAATATTATTCCAAGATGTTTGAAGAGCCTTCCAAAGATCATCCGAAGAAATGGGATTCAATTTTCTAACTTTCCGACCCAGTTTATCCCACAATAATTCTATTGGATTTAGATCCGGAGATTGTGGGGGCCATTTCATTATTTCTAACTCACCACTATCTTCTTTATTTTTTAAATAGTTGAGACAAAGCTTAGATGTGTGCTTTGGGTCATTATCTTGCTGAAACACATACCCACGGCCAAATAGGCGCATCCCAGAAGGGTTAGCATGCAATTTTAATATGTAATGGTAAGCATTTTCAGTCCGGGGTTCCTATAATTCTGTAGAGATCCCCTACTCCGGCATATGAAAAACACCCCCACACCAACACAGAGCCACCTCCATGTCTAACAGTTGCAGTTATAGCATCGGGATGCATTTTTTCTGAAGCTCCGCGACGAACATAAATTCTTCGCTTTTTCCCAAACATTTCGAATTTGGACTCATCAGTCCACAGAACTTGTCTCCAGTTTTCTACCGTCCAATGTTTATGTGCAAGGGCTTATTCTAGTCTTTTTTTCTATTTCTGCGTCGCAAGAGTGGTTTCTTTGTAGAAATTCTGCCATTTAGGCCAGCTTTTTGTAAGCGTTCCTTTACTACACTTACTGATATCTGTTTATCATTACTTTTATTGAACTGCATTTGAATTTCCGGTGCTGTAAGCTTCCTATTCATTTTAGACATGATGATTAGAGACTCATCCTCTGCTTTAGAAGTTACACGGGGCCTCCCATTGCGTTTTCTGTCCTGATTTGAACCAGTTTTTTCGAAACGAGTGATGGCATCTCTGACAGTAGAACGTGGTATTTTTAATTTTTTCGCAATATAACGTATAGTAAAACCTTCATTGAGAAGAGCAACAATAGATGCATGTTGTTCTATACTTGTATTAGGGTGCCTTTCCATTTTCTTAAATAAATTATTAAAAAAACATTAATTATTTTGACTACAAGGTTACTGGAAGTGATGCCACAAAACAAAAAAATGTACTTACTTTAAAAGTAATATAATTGTAGGAAAATAATAAAACCAGTACTAGAAATCGAAAAAATGGAAAAAATAATCCAATTTTTATAACAAATAGAAAAAACTAATTCAAATACGTTCACTTCGTCGCATGCCAAATGCGTACGAAATGTGACGGATGACGATTTTATTTTGTTTTTCAAAAACAGTGCGCAGGGATAGGGAGGAAAGTCGAAGACACGATCGTACACACTTTGTAAACTAACATAGCATTTTCGTTGTAGATCAAGTTAACGTGTTTATGCATTATATTTCAATTAAAAAGTAAACAAGAAGCTTGTCCGGAAATTTTCTGTCGCCAGTGTACATTACGGCAATTAATTTTTTTTATTTAATCATTATATGTCCGTTTCCATAGTGGACTCGCCCGGGCCCGAAGGGACGCAGGCTCGCCCGTCGACGAGGAGCGCGAGCGGGACTCGTACTAAATTTAAATATTTTAATCCTTAATTTAAATTTTTGACATTTTTATTTTATGTTGGTATTCGTGTTGTTTCATTTTTGATGTTATTTGTCATACTCAAGCGGCGGCGCGACGCGTCACTGGCGCCTCGCTGCATTTGTTTATGCTAAGTGAACTTTCATATACATAATATATGCCTTTAATTATATTAGATTCATTAAAATTTGTATTTTTATGTAAGTAGGTAGTATGTACTTATAACTACGATGAGTTGTAACTCAGTGTAGTACAGATACATAATTATGTAAATATTTGCTGACAACGTCTCTACCAACATTTAAAAATTGTCATAGTATAGGTATTCAAATTGTTGTAAGGTCCGAATTGTACACACACACACACACACACACAAATCAAAAATCATTAATAAAGGAAAGACTTTTGTAATGGTAGGATAGATTAATTTGTTAAATTGTAAAAAAATGTCGTTTAAATGTACCTACTAAAACCAATTTAATTTCATTTTTATTGATTTTTTTAATTGAGAACGATTTATTATGTTTTTATAATGTACAATTGTATTGATTGAACTTATACGTGTAGCCAACGTGTAGCCAAGTCTTTATATAGAGACGTAAAAACAAGTTATACAGATTAAACACAAGATAAAATGTATTTCATCAGAATGTTCACGGAGTAATTAAATTTTATTATCATAAGCTTTTCGATTAGATAATATTAATAATGATTAGTTGTAATAAATTCCTATAATATAATTATGTATAAAAATAATTTACTAAATTCAATTCAAATCAGTAATTTTGCCTATCTACGATCGATTAGCGATAAAGTATTGTACCATATAGGTGCCTACTTTTATCGTTCTCATATACATATGTCTTTTTTCCAGCACCATGCCCATATAAAAATAATAATAAACATGCGTACAGCCCGTCTGATGGTAACCGAATTTCGTAGCCTGTAGACGCCTGCAACACCAGGAGCATTGCAAGCGCATTGCCGACCCTACCACTGACTCTCCCTATAAGCCTTGGCTACCCTATTTACCACAGGAACACAAACTGCTTGAGAATAGTGTTATTTACTGCAAAATAACTTATTTTGCAGTGATATTCTGAAAGGTTGAAAAACTTTCCCAATCAGGCTGCTCTGAGCAAGATGTTTAAGACGCCGCGTTGGCGCACCGGTCACAGCACTGGTTTGTGTATGGCTGTTGCGCGGGCGGTTGCGGGTTCGATCTCCACACACGACAACATTTGTATTGGCCATACAGATATTTGTCCTTGAGTCCTTGTGGGTCTCCTCACAGTGCCTCGGAGAGCACGTTAAGCCGTCAGTCCCGGATGTTATCATGTACACCTGATAGTCATCGTTACTCATAGTAGGAATATATCCGCCAACCCGCGTTGGCTGATTGAATGGGTTGATTAAGCTCTGATCCTTCTCCTACATGGGGAAAGAAGACTAAGTCCAACAGTGGGATATTAAAAGGCTGTAGTGAGCAAGGTATTTCCTGCTGTGCTCTACTTCGACAAAATTAATAACTCAAAAGTGCAGTGCTTCATGTTCTTTTCTACTTACACTTGTATAAGTACCCTACTTACATCAAAAAGTAAATGAATAGTATTTTTAACAATTCTATTTAGTTGCTGTATTGAAATAAGTAATTAAATCTAAATATGAAAATTCTTAAATAAATTCTATTTAAGAAGTACTTATTAAAAAAAACGTGTCTTAAAAATATGTATTTTATTATAAAAGAAATAGCTACGTAGGTATGTATTCTATGATAATACTTTCGTTTACAATAATAATTATTTATTCGTTTTATGGTATTTAGCTCAATCATCGTTATTCCACAATATGCTAATCACAAATCACATGTCTTATCGTAACTAATTATGAACAGGTATGTTTATCGTAAATAATAATGACACTTCCGGTGATTAGTTTGTCGTATCTTATAATAAGTAATGCGTAGGTAGGTATGTCACGAAATTTGGTATTACAGTTTTTATTTCATTAATATATTCAGTTAAAATAATGTTACTATAGGGTAATACTTGTACTCTTATTTATACATTTAGGTAAGTATAAAGTAGCTAATGTGGCGCTATTTAATTTTCTGACTATGATATTAAAGATTAGAATGTTATTCGGAGAAACGTAGAAGAAAAACATTATGTATTGTTCCCTGACCAGAGTGCCGATCATATATACATAGAAAGAGGCGTTTAAATTAACTTCGTTTCTAGATCTCTCAGACAATAAGCGAAATAATTGTGTTTGCTCGCAAACGAAAAAAAAACCGACTTCAATTACATCGACAAGCAATACAACGTAATAAGATCAAAAAACAGTCAAGTAAATGAAGTAAATAAGCGTTATCAAAGATTACTCAAAAAGTAGTTATCAGATCTGGATCTTTTAACAAAACTACATGACAAGTATTAGCTTTTGATTAAAGTAAGAATCATCAAAATCGATAAACTCAGTGAAAGTTATGCGGTAGAATACAACGTATTAGGTCGACGAAAAAGTAGTCAAGTAAATACGCATTATTAGATATAACTATAAAAGTACTTGTCAGACCTTAACTACATTTAAATGGGACCACATGACAATTAAAACAATTTTCATCGAAATCGGTCCACCCAGTCAAAAGTTCTGATCTAACATACATAAAAAAATACAACCGAATTGAGAACCTCCTCCTTTTTGGAAGTCGGTTAAAAAACTCAGGAACTGACTTTGATATCATGTACTTAAGTGTCAGGACCTTCTGCTGAATACTGACCTAGACCTAGTGTCTGTGATAGTGTGTATGACCCTACCCCGTAGGACCATTTTAATAATTGGACAGTTAATTCGATATTGAATTATGACCCTCTGGACACCGGGTCTTCCTAAACCAGATGTTTGCTCTAATACAAGTCAGACGTCAGTAAGAATAAGAGAACATTCAATTATGCCACCGCGTCTTTCAAGGAGGATTTTTAAGAGTATTTTCAAAAGATCTAAAGTATTGGTGATAAATTAGCTTTCTATTTATGTGCGTGCAGTAACGTTTTTTAGTCTTCTTTGAAATCGCTAGAAGCGAACTTCAAAAGCGAAAGTAGTGAATACCGCTGTTGAAATCTATGGAACACTAGCCTATAGCAGAAGTCAAGGCAACTTTAATTGTTGTTAATTCTAATACAATTGGATGCATTCAATTTAAACACAAAGTTATTATTATGCGACTCTATCAGATCAGAGATTTACTAAAGCCAAATTAAAGATTTAAAAGTATTCACAACGGGATAGGTACGTTTGGTTACCGAAAACCAGAGTAGTTACATTTTTAAGTAGGTATCCGACACGTAACAGTAGGTATCGATCTTTTTTTGGAAATCAGTAATTTGTTGAATGTCAACTTTAGACAATTCATAGAATCCAAAGCAAAAATAGCTGGCAAAAGAAAATAACTATATATATATATATATATATATATATATATATATATATATATATATATATATATATATATATATATATATTATATCAATCTGTCTTCGTACATGTAATCTAAAAATTACTTAAATATCTATTTTTAATTTCGACCTAAGGGAAGAAACTGCAGACTAAGCCTAATAAAAAAAAAAAATCAGTCAATATTGTTTGACAGTGGCAAAAAATCTGAATAAGCATGTAGATATTTTTATTTACAATCAACATCAAAAATATAAGTAAGTAACTAAGGATATTAGATAATTTCAAAATTCCGAATCGACTGTAAACGATAGATATACCTAAATAGGTAAATTAACGGAGTTTATGTAAATTTTGCTTATAACCTGTTTATTGAGTAGCCTCTATCTTAAAGGCTTTCCAAAAATATTTTTACTTACGTATTTATTATTTTTTATTATGTTAGCTAATTGTGAATGTTTTTTTATTTTATTCTTAAAAACAATTTATACTTTTTAATAAATTTGTTAATATAATAATTTTTCATCCACGGACATTAATAAAAAAAATTTACCGAAACATTTTCTTAAAAAAAAAAAACTGTACTGTTCATTTTGATAAAACGATTTACATAATATTGAGAATAAAGATTACATACGACAATCGACAACTCTATTAAAGACTGATCTAAGTATTGTTATTTTGTATTTCACAATCGAACGCCATGACGAGGTGGCCGAGTGGTTAAGGCGTTGGACTGCTAATCCAATGTGCTCTGCACGCGTGGGTTCGAATCCCATCCTCGTCGGTAACTTTTTGGAAACTACTACATATAATAAATTTTTCTTTCAGTGTTTTATTACAAATAATTATATTTTGATAACAGTGATTTTAACTGCTAGAGATGATTTTATATGCTTGCTTAAAGCCGATTTTTCGTTTAGGGGTTGCACCCCTTATACTTTATAGGGTTCGAAGGCCTAAACAATATTTACGGATCCATACCTATGGAAAATATTATGTAAATATAATTAAACAAATTTAATTAATTAATTTATTTATATATTTAAAAAGTAGTTTTACTTTACTTAATAAAACAGATAAAATTGGCAAAATACTATAATTCATAAAATATACTAAGTATTGATTATAAGGTATAAAAATTTGTGGTAATTTTTTTTAATAAATAAAACCTATTTGTGTGGCATATTTAGTTATTTATCCTAGGATAGTAACTGGACAGTTTTGAAAAACAAAAAAACATATTTTAACTGAAAAAAAAATTAGTTTTAGCTAATATAATTTATCGAACTTTAAACAATAGAATATATTATGCGGGGTGACAACGGTTAAATTTAAATAAACGCAGTTCATTAACAACACTTGTACAAACAATAGTAAATAATCATAACAAATACACTTTTTGAGTCAGATTGGTACCTAGTATAACTAAGAAAATCGTTAAATTGAATTATTTTGATTACATCGTCATTTTTTAATATCAAAAGCCTTAATTTTTCTAGAATAAAAATACCGTATTCTAAGGGTACGTTTAGACCAAACGAACAAAGAGCTAGAGCTAGAATAAGAGCATTATTTCTTGATCTTTATGTGTAAACGAAAACTCGTATTCATATACTTATATAATAACAAAGAAATAATGCTCTACGCCTGTTTACACTAAAATAATTTGATATAGTTTGGATAGAATGAGCATTCGCTCGTCTGATGTAAATCGACTCATGTGAGGAATGATCACTCTAGTTCCCAGCAAGCTACGTCGATTGATATTAAGCAGTCAGCAGTAATGACTGTGTTTGCTCACAAATGAAAAAGAAATCGAATTCAATTACATCAACAAGTAATAACACAACGTAGAAAGACGAAAAAATAGTCTAGTACAGGGATGGCGAACCTTTTTTGATGTCCGTGCCACAGTCATTAAAATTCTTTTTTAAATAGATAACGTGCCATACATTCGGAATGTTAGCGTTATAAATCAGTGAAAAAATATAACTTTGCTAGCCATTCTACATCCAATAATTGATTGCATTGGTCAATAATGTTCTCATTATTTAGAAATAAACTTATTTCCTCCAAACTTACCAAATTATTGTAAAAAAATCTATAAATATGTACGACTGTACGTTTAATATTTGTCTTACATCTTATTAATTTGTTCGCGAACACATTTCTATCAAAAAAGATAACTTACATTTAAAAAAAATGTTTTTGTGCGTGCCATCAAAATTTTCAAACGTGCCACTTGTGGCACGCGTGCCATTGGTTCGCCATCCCTGGTCTAGTAAGTACGCGTTATCAAAGACTTGCTGTGTGTGCCCCGCGGTTTCACACGCGTTAATTGAAAAAAGTAGCCTTATAGCCTTCCTCGATAACTGGACTATCTAACACTGAAAGAATTTTATAATCGGACCAGTAGTTTCACCTTTGTAATATTAGTATAGATTACTCAAAAAGTAGTCATCAGATTTCGATCAGTTAAAATGGGACTACAAGAAAAGTATCAGCTTTCGATTAAAGCAATAATCATCAAAAGCGGTATACCCAGTGAAAAGTTTATACAACATACAATATAACGTAACGTATAATTAACGTTACCAGACCGTCCCGTTTTTCGGTTTTGTGTCCCGGTGTCCCCGAAGATAACCCTGGGACACAAAAATGTCCCGTTTTTTGAAATGGACCGAAAATTTTGTGTATTTAGTCGGATAAATTTAGAGTACAGTACAATATACATTATGGTCTAAGATCCGGGATATAACAAAATATTTCCTCATCTGTTAATTGGATGAAACAATTTTTTATAGGCTGATTTCAATATTGTGAATTTATAAAAACAACCTCTGCCACCATAAGCCTACTGCAAAAATTTTTTTTAAATCTTTTCCCTCTCATGTTAATTACATGCAGTAAGCTAAAACCGTTAATATTTCACATTATATACCGGACTGTAGTAGGCACCCGTCTCTATGATTGCTACACTTACCTGCAGCCAGGTCAGTAACCTCAGTCAGCAGTAACCTGGCTGCAGGTCATCAGCAAAAAAGCATCAGCAGGGCAAATAAGCCTATAAAAAATTGTTTCATCTAATTAACAGATGAGGGAATATTTAGCTATCTCGGATCTAGACCATTACTAAAGATAATTTAAAAACGAAACGTCAAGCAAGAGCTTTCGAAAAAGAAGCATAATCATCAAATTGGTACTTTTGGTACTAAACAATGTTAAGAGGTAACATACATAAAAACAGTCAAATTGAGAACCTCCTTTTTTTGAAGTCGGTTGATAAATACATAAATCTGCTAAATTAAAAAGGCTGATGTCCCGTTTTGAGCTGAAACAAAAATAGTCACGTTACGTATTAATACAACGTAGATCGACGAAAGAATAGTCAAATAATTACGCATTTTTGATGACCTTTAACCAATTAAATTGATTTTTTTTCTGATTTTTTTTCTCTTTTAGTTACTTAATATTTATATAATTTAATAGTAATATTGTCCTACGAATTGCGTGGTACGTTATCCCGGTCCTACGCTCACTGCTGCTCTATCCCTTGCTAACTCTATTACCTACCACAATCGAGAGTTTTCGTCAAGGAAATTTTTGTTCGTCTGATCAAAAAGAAGCTACTCCCGGAAAATTAGCTTGATAGTAATCGAGTAAAAAAAATGTACTAGGGATCCCGGACTATTAGGTATTAAGTATAGAAATAAATTATAGCATGTGCTTTAGACAAGTTAGTTGTCTATTCTAAAAAAAATTAAGAAATAATGTTTTAAAAAGTTTTAAAATAAATACAAAATAACTAACCACTACTATTAGAAATTCATACTAGTACTAGTCAAGCGATTTTAGCAGTTTTTTTTTAATGATTATCTGCAAAGATGTCTAATGACTGACGTTTTAGCTGTAAATTCTTTGTAGAGCCTACTAATACTTAATAACAAAAGTACATAATAAATATATATTAATAAATTATTTGGTTTTACTTAACTTATGAACCAACAGTATATATTCATGCAACGTTTGTTTTTTTAATTTTTAAAGTGAAATGAAAAGTATTTTAGTTAAAATTGAAGTCAAATTTTAGAGGGGAACTACGATTGCCAGTCGGAAGTAAGCACATCGTTTCCTGACCGGAATGCTTGCAACCACTCTTGATAACACATTGTCTGTGACGGGAATAAAATTAAACCTGTTAAAAATATAAACAAATATAATTATTATTTTAAATTAGCAAATAGAATCAATACCAATTTTCAAAGTGTAGCTCTATCTTTTTGACTGGAATGCTTTCTGCAGTGTTGCACCCACTCTTGATGACACATTGTCAAATTACACCTGTTAAAAATACGAGTATAAACAAATATAATTTTTATTTTAAAGTAGCTGACCCGGCAAACTTCGTACCGCCTAACAGACGATTCTTTATTTTATTTTTTTAATACTTATCCTCGGAACCCCTCCACTAGCACTTAAACTTTATGGTATGGTATGAAAGTTCAAATTGTCTTTTAAGTATTATTACGAATCTTTTGTATGGGAATATAGAAAAGAGTTGTTTTTAGACGTTTTCACGGAATTTTTAAAATTTTTCTCTCTGTAAGAACTATCCTCGTACTTCAAGGAATACTATTAAAAAAAATTAGCGAAATCGGTTCAGCAACACATTCAGCGATTCATTTTTATATATATAGAGATTAGCAAATAGAATCGATACGAATTTTCAGAGTGTAGCTCTATCTTTTTGACTTGCTGGACTGGACTGCTTTCTGCAGTGGCAATTGCACCCACTCTTAATGACACATTGTCGAATTAAACCTGTTAAAAATATAAAAAAATATATTTTTTATTTTAAACTAGCTGCCGGACAGCTGACTTCGTTATTTCCTGTTTTTATGTCCTTAAAATTGATTTAACTCATATAGTTCTTATTTTGAAAAAGTTCGGTTGTTCAAATATGTTTAAAAAATAATTTAAGGTACAATTGTCAGATTTTCATTGCAGGTTGCTGTAAAACGATGTAAGGAGCTGTAACTGAACACATTTAATAAGTGCAAACAATTACGGCACGGAGGGCGGAGGTCGGCACGCGCCGCGGCGTCGCCACGTGGCTGTCTCGTCCACGCATTGTTATTGAAGTTATTTATGAATATTGTTGCGCCGAATATCGCCGACACGCGCCTTCCTACACGCACTTATGAACTTCACTAAGCTATGGTTTTAGTATTGTCAATGAAAGAATGATCACAAGATCGTTGAACTAAATTGACTTTTAACTCTTACCATACGATAACATTTTTGTTGCTATAGATAAATAGTAAGAAAAATGAAATAATTTATTTAATTTTATTAATTGAGTGGGGATTATAGTATTCTGTAAAAAATATAATTTTATATTAATTCAGGAGATAATTTTAAGTGTGTCTCAAAAAATTGTTTTCAACATAATTATTCAGATATTTGTAGAGAGGACTGGAACTACTTACTTTCATAACGATCAATTAAAATACATAAATTACATTAAAATCAAAGTGTATCACAAAACCATCAGGCGCTATGTGTATGTAAACATTTTAGAGCAAAACCCAGCTATGTGAAACACGAAAGTATTGAAATCAATATTATCAATAAATTATGAAATAATATAGCAGTGTTAGCTAAAGCCCGTCGATTGGTATCGGAAGTGGGGCGGGATAGCCAGGCATGGAGAGGCGACTTCCGGGTTCCGGTCTAGGCCTACTGCTCCTCATAACTCATCATCAGCACTCCGCGGGAGGCCCGAACCCTCACGAACAAAGAAAAATAAAGATTTGTGTGAATTATATCCCTCTGTGTAAGCAAAGGGGAAACATAAGTTATAAAAAGTACATCCATGACGTCCTATAGATTGCTTTTTTGTTTAGGACCGGGACGAATCCAAAACATTTAATAACTACACAATATAGGTACACATATCCTATCTTATTTATTTAGTACATATTTTGCTCATTCTAATATTTTCATGACAGGTATTTTAATAATAGATATGTCTAACAAAAATATATTAGAACGAAATATATTTTATAATAATAATTGTGTTTGCTCGCAAACGAAAAAAAACGACTTCAATTACATCGACAAGTAATGCAACGTAAGTATGTAGACGCAAGTATAGAAGAATAATAAAAGAATTATCAAAATCGGACTACTCTGTAAAAAGTTATGCGTGGTCATACCTTACAATTAGTGACTGAATAATCAATCAATTCCTGTTTTCCTACCTTCAGGGATGAATTTTTATTTTCAAATTTATATGGGACCAATTTCGGGGTATACCTACTCTTTCCAAAAAAAATAGAATTATCAAAATTCTACTACTCTGTAAAAAGTTACGCGTGATCATACGTCATAAAAAATATAGTCGTCGAATTGATAACCTCTTCAGTTTTTTTCGTCGGTTAAAAACGTATATAGATGATACATAATGAAGACTTGAATATTCTAAATTATTGCACAAATATTACACAAAAAATAAAACTGACGAATAAAATGAAATTGTGAGCTAAATTCACTCAAAATAAAATATGCAATATAATTTGGTTTCAAATATTCGAATACATCTTTGACATAATAGGTAGGGATCCCTAGTAGGTACATATTTTTCACCTGATTACTATCAAGCTAATTTTCCGGGAGTAGCTTCATTTTGATGAGACAAACAAAAAGTTCCTCTTCGAAAACTCTCGATTGTGGTAGATAATAGAGTTAGCAGGAGATAGAGCAGCAGTGAGCGTAGGACCGGGATAACGTACCACGCAATTTGGAGGACAATATTACCATCAAATTATATAAATATTAACAAAGTGAAAGAAAAAAAATCAGCTGGTTAGTAATAGTTTTTGATGACTTTACGAGGTCATCAAGTCATCAAAAATTGATTTTTTTTCTGATTTTTTTTCTTTTAATCAGGTGAAAAATATGTACTAGGGATCCCGTACTATAATTTACGTGACAAAAGAAATAAATATAGGTACTTTTATTTTTACTAGTAAAGCAATCTATACTAATATATAAAGCTGAAGAGTTTGTTTGTTTGTTTGTTTGTTTGTTTGTTTGTTTGTTTGTTTGTTTGAACGCGGTAATCTCTGGTTCTACTGGGCCGATTTGAAAAATTCTTTCAGTGTTAGATAGCCCATTTATCGAGGAAGGCTATAGGCTATATATCATCACGCTAAGACCAATAGGAGCGGAGTCCACGCCGACGAAGTCGCGCGCAGAAGCTAGTCTTCAAATAATTTGCGATCGTCGCTCGATGTAAGTTTATTTAGTGGCGACACGGGATCGCACGTCTCGGTCGCGATAGGCGGCCGTCAAAACAGTTGTCCCGATAGCGAAACAATGTGCTCCCGTCGTTTCACTGCTATCTGTCTATACATTTACATCTTTCATTTGTATTCAGGACACGATTGAGATGTTAGTTTTAATTTTATCGTTAAACGACATTTTACGTTAACACACCTGCCGGTCGGTGATAAAGATAAGTTTATGTACCTGTACCTAACGTTTATCGTTTAAATGTTCGTCTACAAACATACCTACCTACATGTTATCTACTTCTTTATAAGGCTGTGCTCTAAATAATAGCATGACATGCTCTAAAATTCTAAATAATAACATGACAATGAACAGTTTCAAGTAGCTCGTCTTTCAAGAATTAAGTACATTAATAAATAAGTAAGCTCCAGGAAGTCCAGGAATATTTTCACTGTTAGCATTGGTTTTTACGTAGTTTTCGAAACTACTGCATCTTGTTTTGTATTACACATATTTAACAAACGCAATTAAATGTTCTAATTATATTAAGAACGATAAAAACAAACCAAAATTATATTAAGTATTTTGTTTTTCCGAACGTGCATTTAAAAGTTAGCCAATCTATTTCGCTTCGTATGATTAAGTTTTTTTCGCCGCTAACATATACAGTTAACATAAAACACGCGACTTTTAATAATTTGATGATTCTAATAAATAAAGATTTCAGAGTTTACAGAGAGGGCCGCCCGAAAAACGACCGCCCGGGTTGCGTGCATCAGAATTCAAAGTCTATTGTATTTTATGATACATTCTTTTTTGCACCTCGACGGAATATATTTGCAATTTTAGCTGACAGGATTTATCATGAAGTTTTTTGCGTTACGCTGATTGTCTTACAATCGGGAGCATTTCTTTGGCTATCGATCCCTATGATAAACGGCTGATTATCCGATCGGTTCAAACTAGTCCCCAGATAAGGCCCTCGAAACTAAAATAAAATCCATTAATAAAAGTGTTCGATTTACAAACAAGATTCAAGGTATTTTTAAATTATCAAAATTAAATCTCCGGTTCGGCGCTTACTAAGAATATCTGATCGGAATCAATACAAAATTCAATAATTTTTTGACAAATTATATTAAGGTTGGTTATAGGTACGATATGTGATTTGTACTTATTTCTTTATTCTTCATGTGATGAATTGAATATCTGTTCCTAATGAGTTCATCTATACTAATATAATAAAGCTGAAGAGTTTGTTTGTTTGATTGTTTGTTTGTTTGTTTGTTTGTAAGTTTGTTTGTTTGAACGCGCTAATCTCAGGATCTACTGGTCCGATTTGAAAAATTCTTTCAGTGTTTGATAGCCCATTTATCGAGGAAGGCTATAGGCTATACATCATCACGCTAAGACCAATAGGAGCGGTGTCCACGCCGACGAAGTCGCGCGCAGAAGCTAGTTTTAAATAAGCGTTGAATACGAAGACGACATTAATCAACTAAAGGTTAAAATGTTTTTCTTCTGTAATAACATGTAGGTAATAATAAATTAAGAATTATAATTTAAAAAAAATTAAATGTTTATCTACTATTAAGATACTTACATCTGGAAATTACTTACATCTGGACCTACTGCTCAAAATTTGGAGCAGCCCGACCGAGGAAGTACCTACGTCATACAGCTAAATCATACTGTTTTCAGGTAGTGTCGTGTTCCTATGGTGACTAAGATGGTCAGATCTCCTGGGGAAGTTAAGGAGTAGGATCGGCAATGCGCTAACGATGCTTCTAATGCCAGGCGCTGAAGGCAACAGTAACCAATTGCCATCAGGTGGAACGTACGCTTGTTTGCCGACCTAGTCATATAAATTTTTTTTTCTTGTGATGCTGTATTCTATAGGTACCTATGCACAAAATAAAATATAATGCCATGTAGGGGATTTGAGAAACTACATACAATACAAAAACAAACATTCATTTATCATTTATTTATTAATACTTTAGTACACATTTAGAATTACGTTAAATAAAGTAACCATACTCTAACTAAACAAAGTGCAAAGTGGTCTTTATTATCAATAATAGAGATAAGAGACAAACACCTGTGTGACCCATACCTATGTACCTACAACCATTCCTCATTTGATCATCACTCCTTTGTCATGAGTGAAGATCGAACCTACTACTGCTAACTGCAAGATCCAAATTCTATGATCACTGCGCCATATCGTACCCGCTGTCGTCGAATTAGTTGTCGTTTTTATTTATTTCTTATCGAATTTTTTTTTCATTTAAAAGAAAATATACATTTTATTTAAACATTATACATATTTACAAGTCACAACTTAAGAAATAAATATTTACAGATAGTTTTGATACAAATCATGTCCGCGTGGAATTGTGCCAAGAATGCTGGCAGCATTTCCGCGTTGAATCGCTATGCCGATTCTCTGGGCAAAAAATGCACCAGCCCTCTTATCACCAGTGGAGGCAATAAGGCGAGGAGTTATCTCATTTAAGAATTTTTTAGCACTGCTACTCCAAGGTCCAAGTGTTTCGACTGCAAACGGCACAAAGATGTAATTTGGAATTAGTGACGAATACTTGTGCCGTTTAGTCGATTCAGCTTTCTCCGCCGCGGCTCCCGCTTTTAAGGCTGTTTCCCTGACATGAGACGGAGCAAGTGTGTCAACACAGGTTGCGTCCCACAAAAGCGCCCGTCCCCTTTCCCAGGGAACCAACGTCAATCCATCAGGTCTCTTGCCATCATCGCGACTAATTCCAGTAGGCTCGATAAGAGCAGGAACGTCTATGGTGGCAAGAGCTCTTTTTATGGTATCATTTAGGGAACCGTGGCGGGAAAACCTACCTGAACTCTTGTTGCAGGAAAGGCCGTGTAGTCCGAAAGAATCAACCTCCTTTCCGCACGGACATCTGTGTTCAAAGCACAGTGGAGTTCCCAACCGGAGACCGACAGCAATTCTAAAACTTTCATTGTCTAAAAGTGTCCCAAGGTTTTTTGACGGCATTGCGTGTAACCAGTGACCTGTTCGAATTTTTGTACTTATATCATTTAATTTATTTCTATATATACTCCAAGTTTCCGACTGCGCAAAGTAAACGTCTCCTTTTTGGGTTATGGTATCCACATTCCGCATGTATAATAAGACTCTACAAACAATTTTGCAATTATCTCAACATAAATTTAAAGTAAATAAAAGAAATTAATAGATAAAGCGTATTATTCGGTGCAGGATTACAAAGTTGATAAAGATGTGTGGACTTACGATGTATTTTATGCAAGATATTATGTACTTATTACTAAGTACCTGGGTGACCGAGCCTGGCTCGGTATTTTAATTTTATTTTTTGTTTTTCTTTTTTTTTCTCGGTATTTTTATATTTTAATTTTATTTAAATAATAAATCACGAGTAAAATTAAAAAAAAAAAAATTAATCAGGAGACTGAGATTCGAACTCGGGTCAACATGATTTGACACCCGCCGATTTCCTAATTACACTATCAATGCTATGTTGTCAGAAGTGAAATTAAGCTTCGTATTCTAATGATACTTTTTCATTGCCTAAAAACAGGGATAAAACGACATTTTTTTAAAATGAATCCTAGCTAGATCAATTTTTTGCCCCCGAAATCTCCTGTACACTGAATTTCACGAAAATCGTTGGAGCCGATTCCGAGATTCAAATTCTATATATATATATATATATATATATATATATATACAAGAATTGCTCGTTTAATAGTATAAGATTTTGTACTAAAACACAGTTTACCTATATACCTATTATTTTCAAAAGGGGAAATGCGGCGAATCGGTGGTAGCACTTTTAAAAGGCTACGGTATGTATTGAATACGATAATAATTAGGGTATTTTACATTTCTTTTCACGTCTAACTACTAGAAACTTTTTTATTAGCAGGAAAAAATACTTACAAATACTTACCAGAAGTTGACAATTCCTGACCAGTTTCAAATTTTAGCTTAAGTACCTACCTACCTAAATTTCTCAACTGACTGACACGATTACGATCGATTACACGATTCAGCCTGTAATATCCCACTGTTGGGCATAGGCCTCTTGTCCATGTAGGAGAAGGATCGGAGCTTAATCCACCACGCTGCTCCAATGCGGGTTGGCGGATATATTCCCTACTATGAGTAACGATCGCTATCAGGTGTATATGATAACAACCGGGACCGACGGCTTAACGTGCTCTCCGAGGCACGGTGGGGTAACCCACAAGGACTGCACAAACACCCAGACCACGGCAAACATCTGTATGGCCAATACAAATGCTGTCGTGTGCGGGAATCGAACCCACAACCGCCCGCGCAACAGCCAATCGCAATCCAGCGCTGTAACCACTGCGCCAACGCGGCGTGACTGACATTAAAATTTAATTTTAATAAATATGCAAAATATTTGATTAACAGTAAATTAAAGTAGAGTAATTTGTAAATGTGTCATTTTCTTTAACTAAGTAGGATTTCGTTCATTACCTACATTCGTTTAATAACGCAAAGCGGTCCTTGTATTGATTGACATTTCATTACCAAGTATTTTTAAACGCGGCGCAAATATAGGCGTCATGAAGGGTATGATTTTTCTATTTACTACACATGGGTGCATAAACAAAAAAGGTAATAGCCGGGGTTGTGAGGGGCGGGGCCAGGTGTCACTCGCAGAGATCTTATCTAGATGGGGACGCGCCGGCGGCGGCCGTCGGGCGGCGGCGACTACTCCCGAAGTCCCGACCCGTGCATTACTAATTAAATAACTGAACAATTGTTACATCTAGAATAAAAAATTGCATCTATGATTTCTTCATTTGATATTTATCCATATTGACCACACGACTGAAGTAAAACTTACGAAACGTAACTCTCTCTCTTTCTATATTCTGAATTCTTATTTTTAAAGTATTGATTCAAAAAATGATTTGTTATTATTTACACGTAACTTAGATTGTAAACGTTAAAACATTTTTTTGGGATTTTTAAAAAGAATAATATCTGTCGTTGAAGATTTGTTTTTCACTTACTTCTACAGTCTATCGCAGTCCGCTGTCCATAAGGCTCTACAAGTTCGCGCCGAAAATGGCGTGAGCTCATTTGTGTTGCCCATAGTCACCACGCTGCACGCTGGGCAGGCAGGTTGGTGACAGCAGGGCTGTCTTTGTCGCACCGAAGACGCTATTTGTTTTTGTACTATTTTAATCAAAATATAAAACAAATTTACCATCAAATTATTCTAAGTTTATTGGTTTAGTTGTTTCAAGGTTGAGAGTAAAATAAGGGTTAAACTATGTACCGAGTAATACTAATCGGTACATTAAATAATTTGGTTTAAGTTACGCTCTACATTTGAACTGGGTAAAGTTGTTAAAGAAACTCTAGGCTCTTCCAAATAAAAAAAAACCTACCAAGTTTTTCTTTGAAATAACATTTTTCCTGGTCACGTCACGTTATTTTTAGCCAATAAATCAAAAATTTAATTTTACCAAGTTTTATGATTTAAAAACCAGTATAAAGTGTATCGTAATCAATTACCTATATAGCTTAGTGTACGTCTAAAGTTATTCATAAGTCTACGTGATCAAGCCCATTAACTCCATGAGCCAATTATTCCTCATGTTCTACGAGTCCGTCGAGATGAGTACGAGCTGTTATATACGCTCTATGTATGTGGTAACCCTTACGCTACGTCACGTAAGCACTATTCTTTAGAAGCATGTTAGAAGCTAATCATTCTATAGTCAGTCTCAATTCAACATCGGGTCTGATCACTTGTCTTTTATTATTTTCTACTATTTCCTCTGTTTCAATTTAATAATTTAATTAAAGTGATCTTTTATTTCTAGATTTATTTGTAATTTCTTTTTTAAAAAGACTCTCGTTAAAACCCGTATAACATTGGTGGCAGCGAAAAGGGATCAAAAATATAAGGTCCCCGGTACGTCTCGTGAAGTGAATATTTTGTGAACTCTCTGTACATCGAAAACTAATTCTTGTTCGTGAACTCAGTATCGCAAACTCGCAAACCAACCCTGTAACGTGAACTCAGTGTCGCAAACCAACCCTGTAACGTGAACTCAGTGCCGCAAACCAACCCTGTAACGTGAACTCAGTGTCATAAACAACCCTGTGTCGTGTATAGAATATATCGCAAGCTAACTTTGTTACGTGAGCTCTGTAGCACAAAATTCACTTTGTGTCATAAGCTTCTAACAACTCTGTATCCTGCCGGAGGAGAATACACCTCCCGATTCCTGCTATATCCAGCTGCTAGTTCCAGTCGAGACCATCGTATTATACATCTACTACATAACTTGAAGATGATCTACCCCGTACTCGCCGTGATCCTGTAAGTCATTGAACAATTTACCTCAGTGCCATAAAGAGAACAAAATTTATAAAAGTGAAGTGTTAAGAAATAAATAATCTCATTCATATTATAATTAATTCTAAGTTCTAATATTGTAATCAGAGACCAGTGCAAGCTTCTTATCTCCGCATTAGCGTCGAGACATTCTTATCGCTTTGTTTAGACTAACGCGTATCCGATCTCATAATGCCTAAAGAAACTAGAGACGAACAAATTGTAGTACAAGAGGTCGACATAAACATTTTAATTAAGTTCATAAATAAATTTGATGGCAACCGAGACAAATTAAATTCATTTTTAAATAATTGCAGTAATGCAATCAAATTAGCATCACCGAATCAACAAGACATTTTACTAAAATATATTATTAGTCAATTAGAAGGGCGTGCAGAAGTAGCATGCTCTATTAAAGATTTCGACAGTTGGCAACAATTAGAAGACTTTTTAAAAGCACAATTTGGTAATAAAAAACATTATGCTGCACTGCTCTCCGATCTTCAAGGATGTCGTCAATTAAATGGCGAGACAGTCAACCAGTTCGCTCTTAAAATTGAATCTTGTTTATCCAAATTACTAACAGAAATTAATATTTCAATACCAACACGGAAAAAAGGCGAACTGGCTGGCCGGGTCGCTGCGATGCAGGACCTAGCGCTACATACTTTTGTCATTGGCCTTAATCCACGATTGTCTACGGTGGTCAGGTGTCGCGACCCCGAGACACTAAACGACGCAATTAACTTCGCCGTATCTGAAGAGAAAATATATCTAGCCTCTTTAGGGAGGAACGCGAATTTTCCCAGTAATAACTCTAACCATACTCGCTTCCGTCAACCTCAAATTAAAACGCCTATTACACAAAACAGGTCATATAATAACTACAACATGCCAACGTTTCCACCCAGGCCTGTTAATCCGATTGTATGCAGATATTGTAAATTCCCAGGCCACTCGATTGAAGCGTGCCGAAAACGCCAATATAATAATTCAAAACTTAAAAATAATAACTACCAACCCAACTTACCATCGGCTCCTTCTCGAAACCAACCGATTCACGCGATCTCCTCACCCGAAGACTATGGCGTTGATGAAGGGGACGCGTCTTTAAACGAATAAAGGGCTCTCGACGGTGTCTCCCGAGCCCGAAATTCCGACCATCTCTGCTAAATCCGAATGACACCACTGTATCCGCCGTATCCACTGTATCCGCTGTACCCACTGTATCCGCTGTATCCGCTGTATCCGCTGTATCCACTGTATCCACTGTATCCGCTGTATCCGCTGTATCCGCTATATCCACTGTATCCACTGTATCCGCTGTATCCACTGTATCCGCTGTATCCACTGTATCCGCTGTATCTACTGTATCCGCTGTATCCACTGTACCCACTGTATCCGCTGTATCCACTGTATCCGCTGTATCCGCTGTATCCGCTGTATCCACTGTATCCACTGTATCCGCTGTATCCACTGTATCCGCTGTATCCACTGTATCCGCTGTATCCACTGTATCCGCTGTATCCACTGTATCCGCTGTATCCACTGTACTCACTGTATCCGCTGTATCCACTGTATCCGCTGTATCCACTGTACCCACTGTATCCACTGTATCAGGTGTATCCACTGTATCCACTGTATCCGCTGTATCCACTGCATCCACTGTATCCACTGTATCCGCCCGACCTAACCGACAGGGTAACCAGCCCCAAACTGACAGGTTGTGTCCCACTGCATCCTCTGTATCCTCTGTATCTGTACAACCTTATACCAAATCCATTAATTCCAAATGCACCGATCCAAATCCTGTAAAATCAAATTTTAAGAAAATACACAACATTTCGTCAAACGTCCTAAGAAAATCCTTACCTTATATTGAAGTCCAATCATCCATATCCACTAAACCACTAATGCTACTCGTGGATAGTGGCGCATCAATAAGCCTCATAAAAAAATCATCTGTTGAAATTTCACCTAAAATAAAGAAAGATATTGTCACTTTTACTGGTATAAATTCTACAAATAACCCCATGAAGTCATTGGGTCATATATCCATACAATTTAACTCATTAAGTCACGAATTCCATGTTATCCCCGACATAGACTTTCCTTACGATGGTATCGTGGGAAATGACTTTCTATCTAAAAACAAATCCAAAATTGACTTCAAAAACGACATACTTACAATAGGAACAGTTGAAATTAATCTAAAATTTACTGAACCGATTTATGTAATCGCACCTCGTACCGAAACCATCATAGAGTGTTCCGTGTCCAACCCGGAAATAGGAGAAGGACTTATCCTAGACCAAAACCCTATTGAATCCATCCTTATTGCTAATTCAATTGTAAAAGTTAAACCAAATTCAAGAATCAATATATCAGTTGTAAATATCTCCGAATCCTCAATTACCCTTAACTCAGATTTAAAATTAAAACTCACGCCCATGGAAACACAAAACAATCACCAGATATTTCACACGTCCCATTCCGATAACACCGAGACCAACGTAATTAGTAGAACTAATAAAGTTTTAAATCTCCTAAGGACATCACATCTTAATAATGAAGAACGAGATTGTCTGTTTGACCTCTGTGCTGATTTCTCCGACATTTTTCACCTTCCTGATGACAAACTGACTTTTACGAATGCCTTAACACACGAAATCCCTACCACTTCTTCCATACCCATCAACACAAAATCATACCGATTTCCTGCTGTACATAAACAAGAAGTCGAATCCCAGATCAATAAAATGTTAAATGACGGAATAATCAAACCATCAATATCACCATGGTCGTCTCCAATTTGGATAGTTCCAAAAAAAATGGACGCCTCTGGTCAACGTAAATGGCGTGTAGTTATTGACTACCGTCGTTTAAACGATATTACAATTGGCGATTCTTACCCGATTCCCAATATTTCTGAAATTCTAGACCAGTTGGGTAAGTCCAAATACTTTACAACCCTAGATTTAGCTTCCGGCTTTCACCAAATCCAGATGTCACCAGCTGATGCGCCGAAAACAGCCTTTAGTGTTCCTCAAGGACACTTTCAGTTTAATCGAATGCCCTTTGGACTAAAAAACGCACCAGCCACATTTCAAAGAACTATGAATACAGTTCTATCTGGCCTGCAAGGAATACACTGTTTTGTGTATCTAGATGACATCGTCGTATATTCACATGACCTTCCATCACACATAGAAAAGCTCCATCTTATATTCGAAAAACTAAGGACATTTCAATTAAAACTTCAACCAGATAAATGTGAATTCCTGAGAAAAGAAGTCGCATATCTAGGCCATATCATTAGTGACGAAGGAGTCAAACCTAACCCTGATAAAATTAAAGCAGTCATGCAATTCCCTGTGCCGCAATGTCCTAAAGATATCAAGTCTTTTCTTGGTTTAGCTTCTTATTATCGTCGTTTTATTCCAGAATTCTCAAAATACGCTAAATCATTAACAAATCTCCTCAAAAAAGATGTCCCTTTTAATTGGACGAACAGTCAACAATTAGCTTTTGAACAACTTAAGGAAAAACTAGTAACAGCTCCGATTCTTATATATCCGGATTTTACAAAACCATTTATTTTAACGTGTGACGCATCTAATTATGCTATCTCAGCCATTCTGTCACAAGGCGATGTGGGTAAAGATAAACCCATCGCTTATGCATCCTGAACATTGAATAAGGCAGAATGTAATTACAGTGTTACTGAAAAAGAATGTTTAGCAATCGTCTACGGCACAAAGACATTCCGTCCCTATCTGTTTGGTCGTCGGTTTACGATAATCACAGACCATAAGCCTCTGAACTGGCTTTTCAATTGCAAAGATCCTGGATCAAGGTTAGTACGTTGGCGTCTAAAATTAGAAGAATACGATTACGAAATTCAATATAAAAAAGGTAAAATGAATTCAAACGCAGATGCACTCTCGAGATATCCAGTTAACCCTGTACAAGAACAAAATGATCAAAATCCTACAGCTGAAAACTTACCTGAAACTATTGACTTACCTGACAACATTGACTTACCTGACAACATTGACTTACCAGATGACTTTATACTCCCTGAAGAACAAAATATCGCTGGTCCTAGTTCTACCCAAGTTCAACCTGGATCAGAAGCTGAACTTCTCGATCTTGGTCCCCTTGATGATATCAATCCCTTAGATGGTTGTACCCCAGATTACAGCCCACTTCGCACTCCGCCTGAAACTGATGTTATAGATCCTTTATCCAATCTAGAGTCACCAGGCAACGATTATCCTAAATTTTTAAAAGCTATGTCGAATAAAAATACTACCTTTAATACAAATATAATTGAACATAACCAAAGTATTATGAAAACTTCCTGTAAAATAGTAATAATACCTACTGCTATTGACCTTGATGAATCAAACCCATATATCGAAGAATTATTAGGCAACAATGAAAATTTAAATGATATAGTAAATACTGAGAGAGAACTTCATACATTCAAAAAGTTTTCAAGTGCTGGAAAGACCTTTTATCTCCTATTCACTAAAGTTCACCATTTTGATGAATCATCATATAAAGACATATTCAATATTTTAATGAAAGTCAGAGATGAGATTATGCTTACCGAAACAACAACAGAAATAGCTATATCCGATTTCAAAAATCCTTTCGAAAAACTAGCATTTACTAAAATATTTAATATTATTAATTATCTGTTTCATAATACAAACATAGCTGTAAATATATATCACAATTCTATTATTTACCCAGCGTTGGGTGAAATACCCAAAATCCTAAAGGAGAATCATGACATACCCATAGCAGGACATCTTGGTGCATCCCGCATGTACAATAGGATAAAAGAAAGGTACTATTGGAAAGGTATTAAATCTGATATAGACAATTATGTCAAACACTGCTCTCTATGCCAAACCAACAAAGCACTGCGCCAAACCAATAGAGCGCCCATGCAAATCACTACATCCTCGACGAGACCCTTTGATCGCATAAGTATTGATGTAGTAGGTCCCTTACCAGATGCCGGTACTATTAATTTACGATTCATACTTACAATCCAAGACGATCTTACCAAATATTCAATGGCCTACCCTATGTCTAACGCTACAGCAGAAGACTCCTGTGAATGCTTAGTCCATTTCATTTCAATATTCGGAATCCCCAAAACAATTGTGACCGATCAGGGCACAAACTTTACAGCCGATCTCTTTAAAAGAACTTGTGAATTCCTTAAAATTAAACAAATATGGGCTTCACCCTATCACCCACAAACTCAAGGCGCACTTGAACGCAGCCATTCAACTCTAAAGGAATACCTAAAGTCATTCGTTAATGAAAATCAAAATAATTGGCACAAATTCGTTTACACTGCAATGTTGGCTTATAATACTAATGTCCACACTACAACTCGATTTACTCCTTATGAACTTTTATTTGGTCACAAGCCTTTCATACCGGATTCCATCTATGAACTTCGTTCAGATACGACTTATCCTGAATATTTAAAAATGTTAAATCATCGACTACGGCTATCAAGAGAAAAAGCACTCCAAAATATTCAATCATCTAAAGAAAAATCTAAAGAATACTATGATCAACGTACTCGTATTGTAAAATATAAAGTAGGAGATTATGTTTACGTAAAAAATCATCTTAGATTAAGAAAAGCTTTATCACCTGTGTGGAAAGGACCATACAAAGTGGTCAAAATCCACGGCAATAACACTTTATCCCTTTTAATTAACCGTCGACACGTTAAACATCATTATGATGAAGTAAAACCTGCTCACGACGTAGATTAATTTAATTGTAAAATTGTAATTAGTTCATATTTCCCTTTTTATTCACTCTCATTAGTTATTAGTTTACAAGACATACAATATCGTTTTATGTTTTCGCTATCTTTCAGAATCTCTACAACTCATAACAATGTCGCCTTAGCAGAAGCTCAAAATAAGTATATAACGAACATCGACAGAAGTCCAGGTATTTTATTTGATCCTGTAGGCACATTAAGGATCATTAATGACCAATTTCACATTGTTATCCCTTCAGAAATAATCCCTATTCAACACCATCTTGATAATATTCATGAAGTATTTAACACGGTTAGATTTTATTGCAGGGAAAATGACGAAATAAGTATATCACAATGTCATAATATGTTGCAACCTCTAGAAGCTCTTTATAACGACATTCAACGCGATTTTATGTCAATTTCTCATATAATTTCTAATAGTATAACAAAAAGATCCGCATGGTTTTCCGGTATAGGTGTAGTTTTTAAACACATATTTGGCACATTAAATGAAGATGATGCTGAAAGTTACGATAAAGCTATACAAGCTTTATATAACAATGATAAGAAGATTTCTGATTCATTAACAAAGATAATTACAGTCTCTCAATCCGCGATTAGCAACATTAATAACTCTTTGCATGAAATTAACCTGAACGAAGCGAAGTTAAATGACGTCGTTGACCAATTAAAAATGTCAATTATTAATATAACCCATAAATTTAATACTGTAAGCGTAGAAAGTATGTTTAATGGTATTCTAAATGCATTACAATCAAGTTTATTTACATTATCCTTTAAAGTAGAAGACTTGTTAAATTCCATTTTATTTGTAAAAAGCAATATTCTACATCCATCTATTCTGACACCAAATCAATTGTATAACGATATTGTTAATAATCTTAAGATAATTCCTAAGTATAGAGATTTTCCTGTAAGTTTAGATATAAGCAATATACATACTTTTATTAACATAGCTGATTTAACCTGTTATTACCTAAATAATAAAATAATGTTTATAGTTAAGCTTCCTTTAGTAGACTTACAGCAATTTAATGTATATAAAAACATACCTTTACCAACTCCACATAACAACGACAAGTTGAACTCGTTGCGATGATTCTTCCTTCAGAACAATTCCTAGCTCTTAGCATAGATAGATTATCATATACTTACCTTAGAGACCTAAATAATTGTAAAAAGATACTTACCGAAACTTACCTTTGCGAAATCACAGATGTTTACGCTGTACTTAATAATCCGCCCTGTGAAGTAGAAATTATCACTCAAGCCTTGTCTTCAATTCCTGAAAATTGTCCTTATAATTTTATCTTTGGAGATGTAGATATTTGGCACAGACTGAACAATAATAAATGGGTGTTTGTCCAAACAAAACCCTCAAAACTATCTATAGAATGTAATCACAGTGTTTTTGAATTTGCAATATCCGGTACAGGCATTCTTAATATTCCTTCCCAATGCACAGCCTTCTTTAAGAATCTAAAATTAGTCGCAAGGACATATCCGAAAATTAATGTTCCCTCTGTACACTCAGATTTTAATATAATTAATGACAGTTGCTGTAGTTTTAATCGCATTAGAAAAATAAGTATTGATATACCAACTCCTAAAATTAAAAGCGTTAGTTTAGATAATTTAAAAACTTTTAAAATTGTATCAGATGAAATAATTGATAACTTGAAAAATGTTGAAAAACCTAACAATTTTAATAATCATGTGAGTTTTCCGATTATTAGTATATTATCTTTAACTTTATGTGTTTCTTTAATTTTAAGATATTTTTGTAAAAAAGGCAAGTGTTCTAAAAAGCTCGAGATTAATCCTAGAACAGAGAATATTACCGATAACAATGATCCTGACATTGAACTTAGACCGATTTCAACTATTCCCCGTTTACGCACTGAATAATTATTACCGGAAACTTACATTTTCCGTAAGTTTCCTCTTAAACGGGGGGCTGTTATATACGCTCTATGTATGTGGTAACCCTTACGCTACGTCACGTAAGCACTATTCTTTAGAAGCATGTTAGAAGCTAATCATTCTATAGTCAGTCTCAATTCAACATCGGGTCTGATCACTTGTCTTTTATTATTTTCTACTATTTCCTCTGTTTCAATTTAATAATTTAATTAAAGTGATCTTTTATTTCTAGATTTATTTGTAATTTCTTTTTTAAAAAGACTCTCGTTAAAACCCGTATAACAGAGCGCAATATGTTAACATATTTTTTTAATTTCTTCTTCGGGCAGTCGAGGAGGCAATGGCGACTTCAAGTGCAGGAGTGAGATTTATAATAAGAAAACGCTCCTACCACGCATGCACCATAAGGATCTATAAATCTTTTAAGTACTGAATCGGCCAATCCCTGTTGAGAAACGATAAATCATCGGCGCGGACGCTAGTCGACCGAACGTGGACGCCGTCTCTCTCGCACCGCCGGCTCCTCGGGCTCCCCGCATCATTTATCATTTCTTTCTCTCGTTTCTACTCAATGATAAATTCAATTCTCTTTTCGAATATGATTGTTCCTCGTTTTGTTGTTGTGGTGTTTTATTGTGGTACCGTCACGGAGTAAGTTTTTTGATCGGAATTCGATCGAAATGATCGCGAGAATTGGATTTCCATTTTAGATTTCGTGCCACGAGTGATCAATCTTTTAGGCCTTCGCATCGAGGCCTCGGAACTTTATTTACGATTTTAATTTCGGAGAAAAAATTAATATATTTAGTTACTTTACATTCTGCAATTTATGACAACTTAAAAATTGTATTCGTTTATTTTTAGTAGCTTTAATTACTATTATTAAATGTTCAATTAGGATGTATTAATCTATGTAGACGATAAAATTAAAATAAATTTTAATTGAAATATGCTTTTATTTATCTCCGCTATGTACATGGCCGTAGAAAAGACAATTAACAGATTTTCCTTAAAATAACTTAAAATACTTCCGTTTCTTTCAGTCCATTAGGATGTATAATAATTTTACATACACATAAGATTTGTCTATCTATAATAGTTAAAGTGTGTGTCCGTGAAAAAATAGTTACGTCATTTTTAAATATATAAATTGTGTATATAGACATACATTTCTGGAATATACAGTACGATTTAATAGCAACAACACTGATAGTAAATTTACAATAAGTACTTAGTTCCTTAGCTCTATTATCACTTGTTAACCCTTAAAATATTTATACATGACCTAAACTTATACCTTAAAACTATAAATTTACATTAGTTGTACAACTTATTTAATTGTATTTTATTGGACATCGTTACTTTGGCCATATATAATTATTTTATTGTAGGTAAGATTTTCTGAAATCTTTCAAATGTGCTCCTAATATGAACCATCCTTCAGTTCTAGTAATTTACACATCTCTGTTGACATAGCTAGGTAGGTACTGGAAACTCGTCGAAAGTCCTTTCACTAATGTAAGCTTTAAAAAGTAAAAATAACAACATTTGATTAGCTTTTTAATTTACATTCGAATACGTTAACATCATAAAGCTTAGATAAGAGAAAGGGCTGTTATAAATCACTGTCAACAATGCATTTGACAAAATTTTTAAATGAGTGATAAGTTGATAACGATTTCTAGACATCACAAAAGTTTCACATACAATGAGTTACGAATACGTTTTCAAATAAAATAAGACACTTCACTAGGATCGTAGCGTCGCGTTTACTGAAAATATTATAGAAATGCTGCAGACTTTTCGCCATCGATAATTGCTTACAACACTACAATAAAATTCTGTTGCTTTACATTCTCAACAAGTTATGTAGGTGTTTGAATAATTCTGATACATCTATAGTGTACTTTACCCTCATATATAACACTTTGATAATAAACTGTAAGATTCAATTTATATGAAATGTCGGACGGCTGTCAATCTGGCATTAATTTAATTAAAAATCGATCAGACTATTTTATTATCATTTATTTGTTAATAAGCGTAATGTATTCTTATAAGTAGTTTTATGTTTATGGCTCTGTAGCGCTTTAGTGAACTTTTCATTTCACGTTCGGTATAACTTCAAAGAAGACAATTAAAAAAAATTATACAAGCTTTAGACGGATTTTGATTAAAATAATCATAACGAATTTCAGCTAATTATTTTTCCAGAACGTCAAATGAACAGCCCCCTAAGCGCGATGTGGTCAATAAGCAGCGGCGGCACCGGAATGATGCATCAAATGATGGTGATGATAGGACTCTTGCGTAGGACACCACCAGTCTGGCACGCCGTGAGGAACTCCGGGGGCAGGCTGCTGAAACTGACTCCAGTGGCCCCCGAAGCCAATTTTATTCTCCATCATACCATTACCACCTATATTTGTGAGGTGCGAAGTTTGGTTGGGATGAGGAGGCGCGGGTGGCCTTTCATAAGATTTTTGGTCATGAGGCGTGAGGTACTTGTCATTGAGGCTTTCTAACTTATCTGTTATAGTAGGATGATGTTGCGGGTGGTGAGGTGGTGCTAGGGACATTGTCGGTTGTGGAGGCATAGGAACTGGAGGACTGGCAGCACCAGCGGTTACGCTCACACTACCCGCAGATGAAGAATCGTCTCCGTCACTGTCGTAGCGCGGAGAGGCGTCACCTGCAGCTCCGTGCACTTTCATATGCTTTCGCAGTGATGACGGATGTGTGTATGACTTGTCACAGCCGTGCACGCGGCAGTTGTACGGTTTGTCGGACGTGTGCACATGTGAGTGTTTCTTTCTATCTGAAGAATTGGCAAATCGACGATCGCAGCCCGCGTACTCACACTTGAACGGTTTCTCACCTGTAGACAAACGCAATCAATTATTTGTATTTATATTTTCTTTTATCTTAATAAGGTTTTGTTTATTGTATGTTCAATGACTATAATTAAAACGAATCATTTATTTTTTATAGGAAAAAATTAAATATTACTCTATAAAAGTAGGCTTCGGAAGCACTTTAGAATCGTCATTTTACAAATTATAGCTGTTTTAGTCTTTGTTGAATTTTGTTTTGGTCACTATGATGTTACCACCGGTTCTAAATGTAGACTGCAAAGAAGAATCGGCAAGAAACTGCAGTTACTCTTTAAAAAAACTATCGACTATAATATATTAGGTATATACTATTTTAAAATAATTTTAATATTAAAAGTAAGGGCTTAAATATCTCACTGCATGTTTAAATAAAACATCGATGGAAGCAACTGCAAATATCGTATCACGTCATAAATAACCAGATTTGCTCGTTGTTTATAGTTCACGAGTATAAATAAATATTCGTAACAATTGTTCGGGATACTTAACACGTCTATAAATCATCTTATATAAGAAGACTTTGTCACACAGCTTTAAGAATACTAAACGTAAACCCGATACGGTATATTGAACTTTATCGTCGACACCAAAGCCATATTTACATTTGGCCGTTTAGTAAAATATGACGCGAATCGACAAAAGGAACCCCAATAGCCCTGCTTATGACGTGATGATTATGGTGGAAGGTGGAGTACTTTAATCTTTAGCAGCGACATCCGCTTATTTATCAAATGTATGTTTGTAGTTTTGTTCTTTAATCCATATTAGACTATTTTTTAAAATGTTTTAATAGGTACTAATTTATAATAAAATCAATTTTAACAGTTTATACATATCTACTAGTGGTCGCCCAGAGTTCGAAATTCGACCACAATTAAAAATTTAAATTAAAGATAACCAAAAAATTATGAAAATAAAGAACTTTTTTAAAAATTTTCAATTTGACTACAGACTTTGACAATCAACAAATAGTATACCTAATATGCGCGTGTGAGTGCGGTAGTGTGTGTATTGTTTTTTTATATTGATTTAATATATTTCTATGCATAACTTTAAAAAAGTATTAGCATTCTGCACTCCTTCTCTATATAAACTATAAGTGTGCGAAATTTCATACTACTCTGTCCACGCAATTTTTGTAAAAAGGTGTACAAAGTTTGTTGCTTCACGTATTAATATATAGAAGATATTATAGTGTTGCTGTATTTCATGCTAGATATTACTAATTTTGTACTAATACACAGTTTATATATGTATTATTTTCAAAAAAGTTGGTAATTGTGGCGTTACTTGTCCATTTTTCTCTGCAGAATCTGCATTTCGAATTGGTGGTAGCTTCTCTTTTAAAAATAATAAACACTTTAAAATTTTATTTTTGTAAAATAACGATTCGAAAGTGCTTTTGAGGCCTGTTTGAAAGTTATTTTTGATTTTTATATAGGATGTCTAAGTTTATGAAAATGTAGGCAATGAAAGAAAAAATTATATGATAAATACAGTAAAGAATAAAAGAGAGAGAACACCCTAAGGTGAGATGACGACTAAATGGACCAGTGGATTTTCTTCAATTATACCTACGTCGGTATATTAATTTCTTCAAACTTCTTTTGTATATAATTGAATACAGTATAAGTAAATTTAAAGGAACAAATTACAATTGATTGATAATGTGAAATAAACATGACTTTAAAAACTTAATTTTTGGAAGCATGCGAGACCTTAAATTTTCTTATTAATAGAAAAAAAAATTAGCATTTAAAATCTATTTATGCTAACTAGATTGGTTCCCATCTGTTTCTCTAATTTTTTATATAATCATCTCACTGAATCCAGACTACAACCATAAAGAAATTAAAACTCAAACACTAACGCTGATTGTGACCACTGTCTTTAAATTTCAAGACTAAATTATATGTACCGTGGTACAATTTTTTTTTTGTAAATAAAAAATGATATCCACTGCGATTAGAAACCTACTTATAATAAACCTTTACGAGTTCATCGAATCGTGTGTCATGTGTAGACCATTCAAGAATATTACGAGTAGGCAGAGACGCTGGAGTGTCCGCAGTGCATACAACCACAACAATACACTTTTCTTTGTCATGTTTACAAATAAACCTCTTCGCTTGTAATCCCGTATTGTGTTTGAAACTTGAAGATCGCGTTGAAAAGCTACAGATGCTAATCTCAAGTGTCTGTTAACGTGGCAATAATAGGGCTTTTTACTTTATAGAGTTTCTCTACCGCAATTTTTGTTACTATTTCAACATTCTGAATGAACGCATCACATTCCACGGTTTTGAATGCTGATACTTCCTTTCATTCATTTGATTATAAATAAGTTCGTACTATTATTATGCCGTGTCATTCACACATGTACGAAAGTTGAGTAGGTGTATCGCTTTAGGGTATCGCGTATTTATCTGAGCGCAGTTTAAAAATGAAGAGTTTCGTAAAAAGGTGCACCTAAAAAACCGTCTACTGTTCTCGTTTCGGGTCGGACGATAAAAATGTTTGAATCCCGGCCACTAATGAGCCTAATACAAGATAAAAGATCCCAAACATGTGTCACCCGTCTAATTACTAATCGAGCGTCTCATCTCAGTGGATGCCACAAAAAAGGATCAACGACAAATTCTATTAGCTTGCGATGTGTTATCTCTGCGCACGCGCCGCGGACGCGTTAACTATACACGGTAGGTACCGTGTGTGGAACTATCTAGTCTAGACTATCGTACTTTTTACTATTGTTGGCTGTTTCTTTGAATTCAATAATGTACTCTTATCTTGATGTTTTTTTTTTTACAAGAAGTTCTTTCAATTGTTGCGTTTAATGTTTTGAGAAACGAACTCTTAACGAGAAAGATGCGCTTACACGACATTTAAATACAGTTCTTCGAATTACCATTCAGTGGTATCGAGTACCAAATATAGATTCATATATTTCGAACTAACGCTATATATATACATTAAGTATACATATATTTAATAATAAAATAAAAACAGAAAACAACATGAGTTGGGAATGCACGTCGTGAATTCGTTGCATGCCAAGACGGGACACGGGCTAGGGTCAGATGCTTATCTTAAACGCCTGTATCACCCACCAGAGACACTTTTTTGTAACGTTATTATCGATCTGAAATTTTATCTTCGCTTTATTTTCACGAGGATGTTAAAACTTATTTAATATTAAATCAGATAAAGACAGATTATTTCGGTAATTAATTTTTGGAGTTTACTCATATGAGGTCTGTGGTATGAAAAATATTGATAACTAGCTTCTGTGCGCGACTTCGTCGGCGTGGACTCCGCTCCTATTAGTCTTAGCGTAATGATATATAGCCTATAGCCTTCCTCGATAAATGGGCTATCTAACACTGAAAGAATTTTTCAAATCGGACCAGTAGTTCCAGAGATTACCGCGTCAAACAAACAAACAAACAAACAAACAACCAAACAAACTCTTCAGCTTTATAATACTAGTATAGATGAAAGCGAATAAAACAGCATGACAGTGACGTTTTACAACGCTTTTCGCTGCTTGCTTATGGGTGTGTACCAGCATTTATCTATACTTTTAGCTGAAGAGTTTGTTTGTTTGAACGCGCTAATCTCAGGATCTACTGGTCCGATTTGAAAAATTCTTTCAGTGTTAGATAGCCCATTTATCGAGGAAGGCTATAGGCTATATATCATCACGCTAAGACCAATAGGAGCGTAGCACCAATGAAGAATGTTTCAAAATCGGGTTTTTTTCCTTTTGAGAGCTTCCTAGAGAAGTGGTCCTATTTCACGGGGACGAAGTCGCGCGCAGAAGCTAGTTGTACAGATACAAATAGCTAGGCGTTTATTCATGTTTTGATTTTAGAATTTTATTAATTCAATTAATTATAATTTAATTCATTTAATAGACAATTTAATTTTTAAAGGTCACGGTAATCGTTCCTAAGGAGTAAAATTCAATCGCGTGTCGGAGCTGACGCACGTACTGAAATGATAAAACTATATCAAATTTTATTCGATAAAAGCAGTGTATGCAGTTGGCACATCGCCTAGACGAAATTGCTGCAGTATTAGATTACTGTTCGCTAGTTAAGTGCGCACTGCTGAGAAAACAAGCTTTTTAGAAATAGCATCCAGGGCGATGTGAAATTCGATGCACTCGGCCTTTACTCCTAGAGTGTTTAAATGACATTAGGTGAGTTTGGAGAAAAAACAATTGCAGGTCAGGGTATATCAAGTTTCTCCGAAAGTCAAAGCTATTTATGAAATCCGAAATAGTTCCCGTAAAACAACGCTGGTTTTACAAACTGTGTACCTACTCTTTACTAGAGTATTTTGGAACTAAAAATTGTATGTCAATTCATTTCAAAGGTAGACAGTTATTCATGAATATTTAAATACATATTTTTTGTATACTTTTAACCAAAACGTGTATTATATAAGTAAGTAGTTTAATATAAACAAATAAAGAATTCAGAATACTATTTTGACTAGCCCATTGGCGCAGACCCTTAGGTCTGGGTAAACTCGTAAACTTATAAAAAATAACTATACTTATCAGCCGGCTGTTACCTATAACACCGGCACTACGTTGTCTATACCTACTAGGAACAGACGACCGTTGTATTTTAAACATATTAATCTATATACATATAATAAAATGGTAGGAAAGTCAATAATATGGAGGAAAGTCAATGTATGTCCGGGATAAACTCAAAAAGTACTGCATGGATTTACTTCAAATTTGGCACGAATATTATTAAGAAGTCGGGTCAGAATATAGGCTACATATTATCACGCTATCACCTACGGGAAACGAGCAGTGAACGCACGCAGACAACGTCGCGGGCACCAGCTAGTTTATAATAAGGCATCCAATCCATTGTCTAATCAGGTGTAGTTTGTGTACTAGTTTAAATAAAGTTATTAAAATTTTTATGCTAAATAATATTAATTAAAACATTTTAACGCGAAAAAAAAAACTATTTTATCATATTAAATCACATACTAAAATTTAGCCATAATAAGCATTGTTTAATCGTTTAATAGCTATTATAGAACGAAGCATATCCGAGCTAATTCAATCTCCAATAGACATGCGGCTAATGAGTGTCCGATGACTGGCGGTTTGCTGACACAATCGTCTCTTTTCAACATGAACGCACACCATGTTTTGACTGATCTATAAAACTAATTGCTACATTCAATATTATCTAAATTCATTTTACTTTAATATCGACGTCTAAACAAGTTAACGTTAGTCGTTACCTATATTTCAAAGTTCCGCGAACTGTACTCTACATGATTTTATTTAAAGTTTTACTACAATAACTCACTTTTCTAAGAAATCACATATGTGTGTTAGTAACACATAATAAATTATTGTCACTTTAAGTAAATACTGATCGACGTTGGGATGATTCTTCGAAAGCTGATTTTCTCTCGCATATTTAAAAAGGAATTTCGTACACTGTATAATGATTTATGACCTACCTTTATCCGAAACGTATTTCGAATTAGAAAGATATATTAATATCTTCATTTTTTCCACTTCTCAAAGAATACGGCCCTTGTCCCGTGAGCACAAAAAGAATACGCAGGGTCGGCGCATTCGGCGCCCAACGACCGTGTGACAAGGTGCTTTATGCGGACGATTATGAGCAGACCGAATAATGTTCCAATACCCGATAAATATCTGCCAACTCATACAAAAGCATCCCAATAAAAATATAATAGTAAATGTAGCAACAACACGGGCCACAAACTGCACAGTCATATCTCGCTGGTAAATATAAATTAAATGAAAACGCACGAGAGGAAGAAAGACGACTAGTGTTTAACGAAAACAAATTAAAAGTTATCAATGTTCGAAGTTCGAACTTACATTTACGACTTCGCTAATATTTTACGGTCACGAAAACTCTATGTAATTCTATATTACTACAATGTAATTATTTAACTAAGAATTAGAATACTTTGTATGTAATTTGTTATCTTATACTAATTTATAAAGCTGAAGAGTTTGTTTGTTTGTTTGTTTGTTTGTTTGTTTGTTTGTTTGTTTGTTTGTTTGAACGCGGTAATCTCTGGAACTACTGGGCCGATTTGAAAAATTCTTTCAGTGTTAGATAGCCCATTTATCGAGGAAGGCTATAGGCTATGTATCATCACGCTAAGACCAATAGAAGCGGAGTAAACGCCGACGAAGTCGCGCGCAGAAGCTAGTTTAAAATAAAGTAGTACCCAAGATGGATGAGTCTTTATTTGAAATTTTAAATTAAGTTTCAGTCCATTCCTGGTGAGAGTAAATGATATAGTATCACATTTGCCCGTCTGGCAATACAGAAGTAAATTAAACTGCAAGGGCCATTGTTCTCGCGGAAACTGTGAAAACACCATGCGTCTCGCTCCGATAACTATCAGCTGAGAATGCGCTTTAGAGATATTTCTATCCGCCGATATAAAGACTAATGGTAAAGCGTTTTCTTTTACGTACATATTAATTTAGTTTTAAGGTTAATAAATCTAATATTCATAAACATTTTGTATTTTGTACTATGTATAAATATATTATATATAGCATACAAAAATATTACGACTATTTCAATAGTTTAAAACGGTTCATTACGTTGGTGTGGCGAATTTCAAGTTAGCGGAGCTTATCGGACTCTGTTCCCAGAGCACCATAATGTTGAATAATATGGTGCGATACACCTGCGTGCAACAGAATAAGTACAAAACGACAACCAAGCGGGTTCGCTCGTCAATCCGTCCGTCAGGCGTTTTGACAGCCCTAACCGGCATCATCGCCGCGCCGGTATCCAAGCCGTAAAAAATAGCCAGAAATACATCATAAACAACATTTTTATTTGAGAATAAAATATGAAGCTACATAACGAAAGATTTGTTAATGCTATATCTTTAATTTAAAATATAAATTGCAATAAACATCATTAGAATTATGTTAAAAAACATTAATATTTTGTATCGATTTATCTTCATTTATAATTAATTTTATTATAGATAATTAAATGATTGGTCAGCAATTTATTAATGTGGCTTTCATTCAACTCCGCAATTAAGAGCTAAGCTAACAACAAAAATTGTATGAATACTGTCACCGAAACGTTTATTAGCATGCAGCAAGCTTTATACTTTATAAAGCAATAGATTAAGTATCATTAAGAGCATAAATATTATAATTCTGCGGTGTAAAATCGCTTGTCCAATAAATCGGATGAATTATGAATGTGTATCGGTTATGGTCCACTCAACACCCACGCCGCTTCGGATTTCAGCCCCCGGGCACATTTTTTGGGACAAATGATTGTTTCTAACGAATATTAATATTTATTTTTGTTCTTATTCTCGTGTCTCATTTTGTTGTCTTCTTGTGGGACGCACCCACATTCTTAGCATACTTAGGAATTCATTTCATTTATGATACTGTTAGTTAAGCGGAACATTATGTTTAGATTTATTCTTCTAGTAATAAATTTGCTCTATTTGATGACCTTTTAACTGTTATTTGGTTCTTTTAACTGTTATTATAAATACGAATATACCTACATACTTATGTTAGATTGGAAAATATTTCAACAATAATAATTATTTTTTATTACATCTGATTAGTTTATTGTTTATTTTTTTATCTATAACTCTTTATAAGTACTTAAGATTGTGCAATTATTATAATGCATTCATTACATGTATGGGGTTGAATTTTATAATGTTTGTTTGTACAATGTTAGGTGCTATTTTTAATGTTGCAAATTTCATTTCTACCTTTTTGATTATGTATCTTATAATGTAGGTACTTAGACTGTAAATTAGAAATTATGAAACACATATTTTAGCCGATTTGTAAATTTCAAGCTTATTTGCTATTACCTACTATTACCGTAAGGATCATTTAGACTTAATTTTGAGCTTATATCAAAGAAAAAAATGTATAACAAATATGTTTGTTATATCTTTCTTTTTATGTTTTTTTCTAATTTCTTATAAGTTTTAGTTACATTTTTCTTTAGGTGTCCTTTTGTCGATAGAGTCAGAAGTGTAAACATTTATATTTATTAACTAGCGGACCTGGTAGACGTTGTCCTGCCTGGAAAACAGCTACCAAATTTGATTGCTTACATACCGATAGCAGCACCACCTACCGGGTCCAATTGAGATAAAAACTACCCTATCTCCCAAGTTGGACCAAAGTACTGATGCTTACAGAATTTCATATAAATTGGTTCAGTAGTTTCGGAGTTACATACCGATAGCAGCGCCACCTACCGGGTCCAATCGAGATCAAAACTACCCTATCTCCCAAGTTGGACCAAATTACAGAAGCTTACAAAATTTGATACAAATTGGTTCAGTAGTTTCGCAGTTACATACCGATAGCAGCGCCACCTACTGGGTCAAATTGAGATAAAAAGTATCCTATGTCCGTTTCCTGGTTCTAAGCTACCTCCCTACCAATTTTCAGCCAAATCGGTCCAGCCGTTCTTGAGTTATAAATAGTGTAACTAACACGATTACACGACTTTCTTTTATATAATACTAGCGACCCGCCCCGGCTTCGCACGGGTGCAATGATGACATTTTTAAATGACAGGATCTTTACGTACCTAAGGGCCTATGCAAACCGCGTTTTTTAAACGCGCCGTCGACGCGCGTTTCTAAAACGCGCGTCGACAGCGCGTTTGTATCGCGACATACGCGCGTTTGCATCGCGTCTGTATCGCGTGACACGCGCGTCGACGGCGCGTTTTTATCCTACAGAGCAGTTTGTTGGCGTTTGTATCGACTCAAACGCGCGTCGACGGCGCGTTTGTATCGCGACATACGCGCGTTTGCATCGCGTTTGTATCGCGTCACACGCGCGTTTGAATCGCGTCTGTATCGCGTTTAAAAACGCGGTTTGCACAGGCCCTAATATTCCGACGTGGCGGCTGAGGTACTACTCTTACAACACGTAATATTACGGCGATGGCGGTTAAAGGGTTAAATGTTTCGCTGTTAATTACTTCTAACGACGATATCTGAAAACCTATTCATCTGATTGATATAGTGTAAAGGGCAATTTTAATCTGCATTAAATTCCTAAGCTAACTAAAATATTTGTTTGGATAAGGATTAATACTGAACTAAAGAAAATAGCTTGGAAAATAACGTAATGTTTTTAATTAAAAATTTGAACATAAAAGTGGTTATTGTAAGTCAACCGTAAGAGATAGAGATATGCTATCGCGGACTTTTTTGTAGCATTTTTATAGATTTAGAATTCGCTAGTACATTACTCCACTGTATCTTTGCTAGTTTACGCGGCGTTTGCATGGAAAGCTCCCAGTTGGCCCGATTTTGTGCGACTTCTTCAACATTTATCGCCGTATTTCTGCTAATTTACATAAAACTATACTAAATTATATACATAAACCTTCCTCTTGAATCACTCTATCTTTTAAAAAAAACCGCATTAAAATCCGTTGCGTAGTTTTAAAGATCTAAGCATACATAGGGACATAGGGACATAGGGACATAGGGACAGAGAAAGCGACTTTGTTTTATACTATGTAGTGATAATATATAGATTTGATTTGACTACTGAAGTAATTCAAAGTTAGTTTGTTTAATTGTGCATCAGAGCTTTGTTTATATTCAATTTGTGGTGTATAATAAAGTTTAAATCAAAAAACAACGTTTTTATAAATTTCACGTTAAGCAACGCTAAAAAAAAGTAACCATTTTACGAAGTTAATTAATTTTAAGAATCAAAAATCGGATCGTTATTATTTCAACTTTTTTGTTGATTAAAAATACGTGCCCGTTTTGTGTACTTTAAAAAGTATCTCTAAAGGGTTGGAATGCAATAAATATTTTTTTTTTTATAATTCACTTGAGTTTATTATTTATGATCTACTTTTACAAAGTTAACTTCTAGCCATAAATATCCGTAACTAACCGAGCGTCCAAACAATATATTCCTAATCAGGTATTCTGTAATTATCAATGGTAATAAAAAGCTAACTCTCAAATAACTAAAACGATAGTTCCATCTATAAAATTGAAAAGATTTTGACGCAAAAAGTATTACTTGAACAGTCCATTGTCCTTTTCTTATTGTCATGTTAACATTTCGATTGTTATCCAATCAATGCTTGTCTCAGAAGTCTCATCGAAACTTTTTGGTGTTGTAAACTGTTGGGAATTTGTCTCAAAAACCTATCAACGCAGAACGTGTAAAGGTGACTGTTTTTAAATCTTCTTTTTAACTTGAGTTCAAAGACAATACTAAGAGAACACCTGTCTTTGAATCTTGAATACCGTATAACTGTTTTTTATTTACTTAAAAACTTCACAATAAACACAAATCCACAAGATGATGATGAAGTAGAAATATTTTATAGAATATAGGTATAACCTCTTTTAAAATACAATAGCACTTACTCCATACAATACAAATTTTGGCTTAATATGAAAATGTTTCAAACTTCAAAGTTCTATTTTGTCTCAGTTTTCAAATAGTGTTTTAAGGTCTTCCAACAAACGTTGTGGTGTACACAGTCTGTACTACCTACATACATATTAATAGAGACAAGGTGTCAATGAAAAAACACATGAATAATGCAGTGAGACCCTCCGCCGTCGCCCTACAAGACGAAAGAATTTCGCGCAGTTAGCTACCTCAAAGAGAAAACAGTTTTTCTACGCGCATTGAAAGCATCTGATAGCTCATTTCTTTTAACGAGGATACACAAGTACTATTTGTTACACTCTAACAACTAATACAGGAACTAAAAATAAACAGGATCTTTGTTTTATATCTGTTAAGTATACGACCTATAAAATACGTATAATATATCTAATTATTTCGTCGTTGCGTATATTAATTAATTTATATGATTTCGGTATTATGCCTTTATTTTATGTTACAAAACATTTCTGTCATTATAAAATACAAGTCGAGGTAGTAAAGTGTCAAAAGGGAAGGATGGTAATAAGATAGAAAGGCAAAAGAGGCGTAGGTAGAGTCTCCAGACTCCACCGACGTATGTGCGCGTCTCAAACTATTGTTAGTAGGTACATACATTGCAATCGCACACAATTTATGTTTCTTTGACACCAGCGCTTTGTACTTGTATCGGTATAAATAGAAATAGTTCTAAATAGATCAAATAAACAGCTTCTACGAGATTTAAATTAAAATTTAAAAAAAGGAAAAAAATTAACATTGAACTAAAAGATTTTTAAAAATAAATATTGGCGGTAAGTATCCTTTATACGGTTATGATTCTAATCGTGGTAATCATAACAACTCCTGAAAATTTATTATGTACATTATAAACTTAATTACCATTTTAAATCAACTTCAAAGTCCAAAAAACAATTTCATTTGCAATACTGCAGGTAAATTAACGAAATCAAATGCTTAGGAATATGAGAATTAAATACTTAATAATCACAAGTTTGCTTTACCTCCATTACTGTTTTTGTGAATAGCGATCACAATGTTACCTTTACCGTGTTCATTATTTTTTCCTTTATAAGTCTATGATAGAATATAACGTTTCAACTGGATGTTACACTAAATCACATGCATCGATGCTAAATAAAATATAAAAAGTATCAAGAGAAAATTTATCGATGGAAAAGTGTTCTTATCTGGTTCTATTTTATTCATTATTCATTAGGGAAGATCGATGCGGGTGGTAGATATAAGCACATTACGAATAAGCAAAAAACATACATATATATATATCTCGATTTATCCAGGCATAAATAAATGACAGTATCGAGATGTATTTTTCATGATGTCGATCTTGTGTAGAGCATTAATCAGTTGAAGAAAGAAATGAAATTAATCATAAATGTTGTCACTTGTCTATCTCGAACCATCGATGATTAACCATCGATGGCTGTAATTAAGTGTCATAGTCGCCTTAACTATTTATAGGTAGGTATGTACAACGGTAATTTTAAAGATGCGATTCAATGCAGTAGACACTGTCCGCTCTCGAAAGGCATTCGTTTCACGGCGACGTGGTTTTTATTCGCGGTCCGAAGCTCTGTTCGCACCGTTGCCGGTGACATTTAGCGAAATTACAATTCATCGGAATGATCCGAGCGTGTTTTTGTTGGTTAACAGTTCGGATATTTCTTCAATCAGGTGCTAAAATCAGAACGGAGTGCATCCTTCGAATCGTAAAGCTAAATCCAGGCCTTTGTCATTTAAATAACATCGGCGGGCATAGAATTTATACCGACAGACGTATGGCCAATGTGCTTTCGATGTCGTCACCTAAACTTGTTGTAAAATATACAAGAGGGGAAATAATATAAAAGAAGATAAAAACGTAAACCGCTTAGCGCTTTTATTTCTATGTAGGCGAGATATCACGTAACGGGCTTGTTTAGGGTAGCGAGTGATTGCTGTGTCAGTACATGAATTGGCGTGCATGTGTGTAGTAGTACACAAATGTTTTTGTGTGGGTTCAGTAATGTATCTTTCTATAAACTACCACGCCCCTACAATATAACCTTACATCATTACAAGTGTGAAACTACTCTACTTTCAAATAATATTAATTCCTCTTAATATAAAAGTTACTTTTTTACTTTAACAATATCTATTAAGAAACAATTACTAAGCATGTAAATAACCATGAAGTATATTTAAAGCTTAGAAAATATTATTAGTTTTGTTTTTCTCTTCTATTCGTATATTAATGATATTCAATTTTCTCTTAATGAGCCTTATAAGTATTTTATTATATCTATATTCGGATACAAAAGCATGATGACAAACGACACGAAGCTTAGGGAATCCTGGACGACCCCTTCGTGTGACGCACACACACACGTATTTTCATTGTTTGTTATATTTTTTATACAATTTATCAATCCGAGGCAGATGGCCGCCGGCTCATATAAACACCTTTTAAAATTCACCCGACTATTATAGGGTTACAATATTATCATATATGATGCCGACAATATTATCAGATATATTGGTCAAACGTTGAACTGCTAATAAAGATTTTAGCTTGTTATTTATCTACTTATATATATATATATATATATACATAATTGGCGATTTAAATATATATATATAAAAATTTCATTTCACAATCTATGTTAACGATAAACTCCGAAACTATTGAAACAATTTTTATCAAATTTTGTAAGCATCTGTAATTTGGTCCAACTTGGCAGATAGGGTAGTTTTTATCTCAATTCGGCTCGACTATCAGTATGTAAGCAATAAAATTTGGTAGCTGTTTTCCGGGCAGGACAACGTCTGCCGGGTCCGCTAGTAAATATATATTTCAAAAAAATATATTAAAATCTTGCTGATTCTTCAAAGTTAATTGTGATTCAGAAGTAGAAAAATTTAATTTATTTTTCCTGTATTAATGAATCCACACCAAACTGTAATACTTATATAATTTAAATTTTCTAGGAAAACTAATTATTACTTTTGTAATCACAAAAATGCTTAAAATTATTCTTTGCATATTAAATCAACGAGGTTTCATACATATCTTTACTAAAAAATAAAATTAGGTACATAGATATACCTAAGCCAAAAATTAATTCTTAATTTAATAAAATATATTTTTATCCGTATTTTCGTCCGTATTTGCATTATATACACATAAGCAGGTAATTAAAGTTATATCTTAAATTAAATCTTTTGAATATCTAATGAACAATAGATTGACGGTATTTTAGCTATATTCGTAACTATATTAAATCATCAAACATACATTGTAATTACCTATTATGGCTCTATTACGAAGCCGATTGGTTAATGGACATCAAAATTATGTTTCTTTATCTGTATATTTATGTGTATGTAGGTACATAACTATGTTTGATTCATAACTTCTATACGGATAAACCAGTTTCGAACTTTCGAGTAACTACACCTATCGTTAGGTTTTTTGAGATAACCCTAAGTATATTTCCACAATTATTATGAACATGGCTGCTTTTCTGTAACATATTTTAATAGTATGTAGGTATATAGTTTTTTCTTGTAAGTAGATAATATACAGAAAAATGTCAAAATAAAAACCTCGAAAAACTATTACCGATTATCTTTCAAATTTTAAGAATAAGATTTTTTCAAGAATAAGATTTTCAAGTTTTATCAAAATGGTAGATGTAGATCATGAAAAAACTGTTTAAAAATACATCTTGTACATTTTAAAGTAATTCGAAACGAGAAATAAATCTCTACAAACAAAAATTATTTCATGATTTATTAGACGAAAGGTTTTTGAAGTCTTTAGGAGAAAATATCAAGTATAGAGCCTATGTTAAAAATAAAAAAAATTTAAGAAAAACTCGATTACGAGAAAAAGCGATAAAAATATTTCAATTTATTATAATAATTAGAATATTATATAGAATTAAATAAATTAAAATAAAATAAAATTAAAATATTATATTATATAGACCGACGATCTACGTAAGATTGCCGGTGTAGGCTGGATGAGGATTGCGGAAAACCGGGATGTCTGGCGCGAGCTTGGGGAGGCCTATGTCCAGGAGTGGACTGCAATAGACTGATTTGATTTGATTTGATTGAATTAAAATATATAGTTAATTAAGCAGATAATTTCAGACCCGTTATAATTTATTTCTCTAGGTGCGTTTAATATCTTGCATCCTTTTTCTATTAATTTCCTTTGCAACACATACTTTTTATATCTTTACTAGCTGCTGTGCCCGCGACTTCGTCCGCGTGGAATTTAACAAAAAAGTTATTGTTCAGTTCGCAGTTATAAAAAAAATTCGAAATTAAAAGTAGCCTCAGTTACTCCTTATTACATCAGCTATCTGCCAGTGAAAGTCCCGTCAAAATCGGTCCAGCCGTTTCAGATATTAGCCGGAACAAACAGACAGATAGACAAAAATTAAAAAATGTTATTTTGGTATATGTTCCGTGTATAGATCCATATGCATTTAGTAAAAAGTGGTTATTTTAATATTAAAAACAGACACTCCAATTTTATTTATTAGTATAGATATAGGTATGAGTTATGTCTAAAGTATGTTATTTACGCCTGCATTTGTTTGTTTACGTGTTACACGTAATTATTTATTATGATAGCATACCTAATTAGATAATGAAGGAAACGACGAAGCTCCGAATATGGATATAATTGCGCGTTGATAAAAAAAATATTCTGTTTCATATTTCAGTATCACGTATTTAACATTCATTGCACGCATATGTTTAGTTAGTGGCAATAAAACGGGAAGAGCTGCACTCGACGGGTGCACACAATACCAACCACAGGGGCGGTGCGAGAAGGGTTCCGTATTGTTTGCAAAATATTTTGAAAGCGTCATTTTATACGGAGTATTAGTGCAGAGCTGCGTTTGATCAGGGGTCGTCTTCGAAATCATATCATCAATATGCTATTGTATGGACCCCTAACACATCGTCTATCGATGAAAGAATCGACTGTTATATGAAATCGTTATAAGTTTGTCATTAAGAAGAAGAAGGGCAGGGAGATGATGATGATTAAGAAGAAGTAGTTACAACCAGGGCCGGATCTACCATATGGCTTTTTGGGCTTAAGCCCAGGGCCCCATGGATCCAAGGGGCCCCCAGCTAAGTCAAGTCAAAGTCAATAAAAACCTACCACCTGCGAGTCGGACTCGCGCACCGAGGGTTCCGTACAGACCAAATTATTATAAATATTTTTATTATAATATGATGTAACTAAAAATTAATGCTTTTTGCAATGTTCCCTTTATCTGTACTATAAGAAGTTGCTTCGTACCAAATTTCAAGATTCTGAGTTCACGGGAAGTACCCTGTAGGTTTTGATCCCCTTGCGAGTAGTTGCGAGTTTCAAAAATGCGGCTAAATTGTTGTTTCTTTTCATTGCGTTGACATAGAAGTTGGATTTTGTTACAGCTTAAAGGTATTATAGATTTGAGTATTTGATATGAATTTCATTTTATTCTCTTTATGCGTTCATTAGAAAAGGGGTAGTAATTTTAAAATGAATTAACATATTTTTATTATATGATTTAACTAAAACTTAGCTATTAAACGTTGCTTCGTACCAAATTTCAAGATTCTGAGTTCACGTTAAGTACCCTGTAGGTTTTGATTCCCTTATGAGTATAGATGCGAGTTTCAAAATATGCGTCATAAATTGCTGTTTCTTTTGATAACGTTGAGATAGAAGTATGATTTTGTTACAGCTTAAAGGTATTATAGTCCAGTCAAATTAGTCCTTAAAATAGAAGTAAGGTTACAAAAATTCCCATAGAGCTAAAATTGGTATGAATGTTCAAAATACTATTATAAATGAATTGTGAAAACTGAAAAGTCCCCATCAATCCCCTTTGTGCAAAATTTTTTATTGATGGTGAAAGTTTGCAAAAATAGGTTCTTCGCGTTTTTTAGTAGGCTAAACGGTGAGTTTTACAGCAAAAATAGTTCAGACAAAAATTGTAGATCATCCGATTCTCTACAAAAAATTTATCTACACTTTTTTTCATAAGTATTGCCATTTCCGTGATACAGCGGTTCAAAGAACTGAAAAAATTATTTTATTCGTAACTAGCTGTTCTCAACGGCTTTCACCCGTTTGCGCAAACAATTTCCCGTGGGAACCTATTATTTTCCCGGCATAAAAAGTAGCCTATGTTACATAGGAATAACTAAGCTTTCAAACCGTAAAAGAATTTTTTAATTTAGTTTAGTAGTTTTTGAGTTTATTCATTACAAACATACACAGAACAATACAAATCTTTCCTCTTTATAACATTAGTATAGATATGCACGTTAATGTACTTTTATATACATTTTTGAACCGTTATACGAGTAAAAATATGAGTCCCTATGTCTTATACATACAAATTATAAAATTCTTAGAATATAAATGAACGTCAAAAACTCTGCCCCTATTTTCATTTAGTCGCATGGCCTTGAGTAAAAACTGTCTCCCATTTAATTATCAGCGTGGCGATGCTCGTATACCTGCTCCGTTTCAAAGTTCTCATACTCAACAAAATACTGTTAGTCGTAAGTAGCTAGACGTGGGTCGTTACGTCATTTTCAAGAAACGTAACGAAACCAGTGACTTGGTCGGCGTCATTATAAAACTAGTGATTTTTGTAACTAGCTATTTTCAATCAACGACTATGATTGTTTGCATAAATAGCTCCACCAACTATACACGAAATACGTTACACTCGAAACAAAATCAAATTAAATCACTATCTAAGTGTTTGTAGCTATACAGTTAAATCAAAATTTTCCTTCATACTTTATTCAGGCTTTTCAGTATCTTCACTCAAAAAAGTCGACGTGATAATTATGGTTCTATGGCAAATGGAGAAATCTATCAATTCCCGGTTGGAATGGTTTTATTGAACATTTTTAACAATTAATATTATGAATTTTTCAACATCGAAAATTTCATTTTTTTAGCGTTTATTCTAGCGTTGTTAATAGTAATTAGTTAATTACAACAATACCATATACATCACCTTACTTTGTGCTTCAGAAAATACAAAAGGTTATGGTCATGATCAGCCTCTGTATGCAAAAGCTCGAGAAATCGTCTTAGCTGCACGTGAAGGGTCTGAATTATCGAAAATCATAATCAGGCTCGGAAGATTTCATTTAATTTCGTCATTTCTTAGAGCGATTGGTTACATCATGTGGCACAAAAGAAATACTTTCTTTGATTTATGCACCTGGGTCATTAGATAAAATGCTCAACGGTTATGCATACGCGAGAGCTGTTCGGTCTCATACGCTACTTCAGTTAGCTTTAACAATAACAATTTTTAAAGAACTTGATATTGATGACGCCATTGATGAAACGTGCATATTACGAATAAAATATTTTTTTTCAGTTCTTTGAACCGCTGTATCACGGAAACGGCAATACTTATGAAAAAAAAGTGTAGATAAATTTTTTGTAGAGAATCGGATGATCTACAATTTTTGTCTGAACTATTGTTGCTGTAAAACTCACCGTTTAGCTAAAAAACGAGAAAAACCTATTTTTGCAAACTTTCACCATCAATAAAAAAATTTGCACAAAGGGGATTGATGGGGACTTTTCACAATTCATTTATAATAGTATTCTGAACATTCATACCAATTTTTAGCTCTATGGGGAATTTTTGTAACCTTCAAAGTCTTATTTGACTGGACTATTATAGACTTCAGTATTCGATATGAATTTTAATTTACGACCTTTACGCGTTCATGAGAAAAGGGGTAGTAAGTAAAAAAAAAATTAAACATATTTTTATTATATGATTGAACTAAAAATTTATACTTTTCGCAATTTTCCCTTTATCTGTGCTATAAGACGTTGCTTCGTACCAAATTTCAAGATTCTGAGTTCACGGGATGTACAATTGTACACTGTAGGTTTTGATTCCCTTGCGAGTGTCGAAGTATAAACGGCTGTATCTTTTGATTGCCTTGGCTTCGAAGTTTGATTTTTTCACAGCTTCAAGGAACAGTAGGCCTGAGTATTTGATATGAATATCAGCTTGATACCTCGCATTCTTGAGAAAAAGTGTCTTGACAGACAGACGGACAACAAATTGATCCTATAAGGGGTCCGTTTTTTCCTTTTGAGTTACGGAGCCCTAAAAATAGGCGATAATGCGAAAAAATCAATAATTTTATTAAATTAAACAGATCGCTTCTAGTTATAGATAGTTTGCATCCCTGCGAATCCTACGATTAATCAAACCTTTTCAATTCATTTAATTCAAGTCTACGTTCAGGCGTTGATACTTCGAAGTGACAGTTAAAATGTTCGGCTGCCATTACACATGCATCTCAATCGTGGTCAAATTAGGGGGGCCCCTAAGTAGTATTAGCCCAGGGCCCCCTAAACTCACGGTCCGGCCCTGGTTACAACCTTATACATATGCCTTATATATATATTCATATACGTTATATTTAATTTATATCTACTAATGGTAATAAAGATTGTGATAAAATAGCTATATAAGTGTGACTAAAATGCGCACATAGTAAATATAACGATATATACTTACTAATTAAACGTTGTTGTCTTAAAATTAATATTTAACACTATTAACAAACTCATTATCAAAAAAATTTAAGTTACACTGAAGATACAAAAGATGAGACTTATTGAAACAATGGCTAAATTATAAAGTTTTATCACAACAATGCACAGGTGTAAAAATATATTCAAACCGAGCTCTATGAAGCGTTTGAAAGAGTCGTCGCGAGGTGGGCGGAATGCGCCGCCGGCGGCGATTTGACGCGACCCGGCCGCGGGCTGGCGATTAGTTACACTGGTTTATTTAGCAATTATTAATGTAATTCTAACTTGATAATTTAAATGTTTATTTTATTTTTGTATACTTTTTGAACACATTTGCTGTCAGCTTGGTAATAATCTTTCGATGAATATTTGATATCTTCTCTATAATAGTATTTTTGGTTATTTGTGTGATAAATATCGTGTTTTTGTAAAACAAATTGATAAATAATAATAATTAATAGGTAGCTATTGTTATTATTTATCAAATAATTATTTCATATATTAGTGATAAAGTACTTAGATTAATTTTGCTGCGTTTTAAGCACGAAGTGTCTTAATTTTTCTGTGTCTGACTTTCATATAGGTACCTAGGTATGTAGGTATAACATATTCACAACAAATTAAACACAAACTCTTATCATAATATAAAATACTAGCTGTGTCCCGCGGTTCCGCACGCGTTAATTTGAGGAAAAAAATACCCTATAGCCTTTCTCGGTAAATAGGCTATCCAATACAAATCCAATACAAAAGAAAAAAAAACAATTCAAACCTGTAGTCAACAAGCAAACAAATAATCAAACTTTACAGCTTTAAATTAATTACTAGTACAGATAACTTACATTAGATCAATAGTTTTAATAAAATTTTAAATCTATATTGATAGGCTGAAGTGATGATGATGATGATGATGAACTGATGGACTACTGTTTTGCTGCGGTTTAATATTATAACATCAAACATTCAATACAATACAATGTCACCTATAGATCTAAATCGCTTAAACAAATTGATACGTTATGGGGAGGCTATGGCAAATAAATTCTGCTACTGAGTTCCAAACACGGTGTCGCGTTACCATTGGAACGTGTTTATAAAAATATCAGTTTCACGGAAGATGACCAGCGTCGCCACCGAACCTTGATAGATACTATCAAAAAGGACAATTCATTCTGGAATTAGTTTTATACGAAAAAAAAAATTTAAAACCGATTTCAAAAGACAAGGTCTCTGTAGAGTAGCAAATAATATTTTTGTCTTTTTGTGTAAACGTTTTATTTTGATGTCTAGAATTCTAGATGATGTCTCTGAAGGCCACGCGTTCAAATTTTATGTTAAAAAATTCTGTCTTTATTTTTAAAGTCAGTTATTTTTTAAATTCTTTTAAGTATTTTAAGTGGAAACCCGCACAACAGCTGTTTAAAAAAAAAGTCTAGTCCAATTTTTCAATATTTCACTTTTGCGATCACATTTGAGTGCAAACTCACTTGTAATGGCTCTTTTTTAATATCTACGTCATATAGGACACTAGATGTAGGGTAGTGTACATGCATGTAGGGACGTAAGACCCTAACTTAGGGTGATAGGGAGAGTCCGATCGGCCTACATGGCTTAGTGCACTACATGTAGTGCATTGTAAACAGAAGTAGGGACGTAGAACGCCTCAGTCTTGCTGTGGCAGTCGCTGTATTTGCATCTCGCAAAAAATGACTTCGATGAAGAATATTTTATTATTGTTGTTTTTTGGAGTTTAGTCCTTAAGAATCGATTTTCATATAAGGCCCCCGGTGTGAAAAAAATATGAGGAGTAAAATCTACTGAACGAATGACCTCGTTACGTTTTTGTGCGCTATCTATCTGCTACGACGTTTACGACAGTAGCGGCTACGGCCTACGACGTTTACGACGGTATCGGTTACGACGTTTTCTAATAATGCCATCGTAGTAATATGATTCGTTTAAATACCATTTGATATGGTATTAATCTTTTTCTTCGACTATTAAGCCTTTTTTGTGCATATTTAGACAGTCGATCTGAAGAAGTAAAGTTTTTTGGAAATGACATTTTTTTTTCTTTTTGATTTTCGTTAAGTGTGTGTATCGTATCACCTTATGGCGAAATAAATGTTTTCATTTTCAGTTTTCATTTTCGAAGGAAAGATTATTAAATATTATAGATATTATGTACATAGACATGCCCTACCTGTGGGATAAAAATCATTCTGAGTAGGTATAAAAATAAATCGTTTCGCCACGACAGGTACAAAGTACTGTTCGAAATTATTGCTATATAATTATGTTGAGTGTGCAATTATTGTATTAAATTGAGGCTTTGCATTGGTTTTCATAACTGTCATCAACACGTAGGTATCAAGTAGTTATATACTTCGTTATGATGAATAACACTTAAAGATATAATTATATAAAATTCTCGTGTCACAATGCTATTAACAATCCTCCTCCGAAACGGCTAGACCGATTTTTTTGAAATTTTGTGTTCATATCGGGTAGGTCTGAGAATGAGCCAACATCTGTTTTTCATACCCATAAGTTAAAGGGGGGGGGGATTAATAACATATATGACAATACAACGTTTGCGGGATCAGCTAGTAATTATATAATATTTTATTCATATAGTACATAATGTATATAAGATAGTTATAAAAATGACTGTTTGAATATATTATGTTTTTAAGCTTTTCAATTGATATACCCAAATTTTAAGGCCCCATTTGTGGGAACACTTAAGTGTTGTCATGCCGATGCAATGCCGATTTTTTGCAGCTTCGAAAGCACGGGTGCCATTGTTGGCGTTGCGTCACAGACCGAGTTCGGATTCGAATGTAGTGCAGTGTAAACAGAACGCCCTATTTGCAGTGCCCTAACCTAGTGCACTAGATGTAGTGTAGTGTAATCGCCCCATAATTACTAATCGGTGCGGTCAACATAACCTTAATTTAATTTGGAAACGATAGGTATTGTATAATGAACCCGTAAATACAAATAAACACGGAAATTTTTCAAATTTTTTTACTATTAAGAGAACAATTTTGAATTACTTTTGACTTTTAATATAAAACGTACTTCTGTTATCGTATCATCAAGAATTTCTTATAAATATTTTCAGAGTTTATTATTAGAATGATGTCATATTTTTATGGAACTGACTACATAATTTAAAGAAAGATTCGCACCTTTCTGAAGTAATGAGATTACATGAAATTAAAAGATAAGAGAGGAAATAAAATCATCATTGGAGTATAAATAAGAAAAAAAAAATAGAGTTTACTAAATCCCATATAATTTCTAATCTATTTCTTTTTTAGTCGTTTAAAAACAAATTTATATGAATTAAAAGATTGCAATAATCATTTTAAAACAAAGACTGATCTTTTAACAAAGGAAACAATTACCAGAATGATAATTAATAAATCTGTGTCTAATATGAAAAATACATTTTGTTCACGTAACAATAACCGCAAATGTCGAATATTTTATAATGAGTAAGTGAAAATCTCTCGTAGAGTCGTAGATAATTGAGTGGGGCCTCAAGTCATACATTAAAAAGGTTTTTATTGCTAAGCTTTGTAACACTGATATTCGCTAGCGCTCACCTAATTAATGATATTACTGCCATAGACTTCCAGTTCGCTGCTGTTTAGCGGACATTCATTCGTAATTTATAGATACCCATAAAACAAATCTTTTAACTTCGCCACGAAAAAAAACTTTTCTATTCATGGACCCATATGATAATAGCTGACGGAGGCATTGGACAAAAGTTACGCAACGTTTAACTGTTAAATTAAAAAAAATATATAATAGCAGATGTTCTTACTTTTTGACAGGCCAGACGAATTCCTGGACCTATACTCACTCGAAAATCGAATTTTAAAGTTTACGAACCAACACATTGCATACAATCTAGTGTGCGAGAGAGAGGAACGCGAGGAAGCGAGTCGAAGAAACTGGACATTTTAATTTATGGCGTATTTTTTTATTCCACTGTATACAATACCGATGAATCTTTACACTAATAATAAATTGAAAATGGAGCCCTGTCTCGAACGACTTTTGTCGATAGACCATACCGAGAAACGGACTCCACAAGATGACCAATTTTATTATAAGACGCCCGTTAAACATTTTGTTTGTGCCCCAAATGTGTGACATAGATATTTGGGGCAGATCGTTTGTATTAAAAACTGTTGTCATTGTATTGGTCCAGTTACATATTGTTGAGGTGTAGCAAATATATCGCGACAGTGAACATCTATAAAGCAGTAAAGCTATAGCTAACAGACGCAGCCGCGGGGGGCGGTTGATTATGAATTAATGAGAAATGAATGTTTTGCCGGATCTAGATACGTACAGTCAAATGTCGTCGACGTCTTACTATACGATGACAGTTATTGGTTGTAAATTTTAGATATACGAGATTTAGTTAAAGTCAACTTTAGATTTATTAAATAGATATGAAATTAAAATTAATGGTGAAAAAATAATTCTAATTGTAATTAATGAATAAATAAATTAAAAGTAAAGAATCTTTTTAAAAGACAAGCTTTTATTTGAATGCGCTAAAACGAAAAAAAAAAAAATTTTTACTTTAAAACTTTTACTATCTACTTATAAAGTCATTACACATAACCTATATGATATAAATGCTTGTCGCCAGACACTCGTATTTCCTTAGTTTGAAAATTTTAATAGTTAAAATCAATCACATCAATTTATTTAATTTACTTGCTTACAAGCAAATATTGCGACAAGCTTTTATGTCATACTTATATATTATGTGTAATGACTTTATAAGTAGATAGTAAAAGTTTTAAAGTAAAAATTTTTTTGTTTTTGTTTTAGTGCATTCAAATAAAAGCTTGTTTTTTAAAAAGGTTTTTTACTTTTAATTTATTTTTGACTTTTTTGTCGGTTATCACGTCACTTTATTTGAATTATTCTTAGCAAGCCCTTTCATTTGATACCCATATTGTAGAAGTGCACTAAAAATAACTAGTCCGCACTCTTGGATATGCCGCCATATTGGATTTAGAATGACGCCACAAAGTTAACCATGCATTGGCATCCAAATTGAACCTATACACAAAATTTCAGCTCAATTGGTTGAAAATATCTGCTTCAAAATTGAGTTGCAAGATTTCACCTGAACAGACATACATACATACAAACCATGCATTGTCATCCAAATTGAACCTGTATACAAAATTTCAGCTCAATTGCTTGAAGATATTTGCTTCAAAATTGAGTTGCAAGATTTCACCCGAACAAACATACATACATACATACATAAATACATACAAATCATGCATTGTCATCCAAATTGAACCTGTATACAAAATTTCAGCTCAATTGGTTGAAGATATCTGCTTCAAAATTAAGTTGCAAGATTTCACCCGAACAAACATTAAATTTACATACATTGCAAGTTAAATAAAAGCTTGTAATAAATATCTATTTATGTATTGTAATAAATATCTATCTATGTTTGACATGCACATACAGTATTTTTTGTAAGAAACGTACAAGCACTACATACATGAAAATTTACATTACAACTAGACGTGGGGTGGGAATCGAACCCACAAGCAGCATCACTTCAAACTACGCCAACGGGTTAATGTGAAATAAATAAATACTTAAAATTTTACTTATACGTATGACATACCTGTGTGAGTCCTTTTATGTATCTTGAGATTTTCCGATCTAGCGAATACTTTTCCGCAACCTGGAAAGGGACACGGAAAAGGCTTCTCTCCAGTATGAACGCGTATATGATTCACCAGTTTATACTTTGCTTTGAACGGCCTTCCATTTCGCGAGCAACCTTGCCAAAAACAAGCATGCGTTGTACACTCCGGCCCACCGACGTGCTCTACTGTTAAGTGCGTAACTATTTCGTGCATACTTGAGAACAGTTTATTGCACAGTTTTCTCGGTGGAGGTTGTTCGGGGTCAAGCCATTGACAACGCATGTCTCGTCGTGGTGGGGCGCGCACGTACCGGAGAAATGCATGCGGTGCATGGGCGTGTGCGTGAGGAACGAGTGGTGGAGCTCCACCCTGATAATGTACATCCCCACGCCAATCCCAGCTCTGTTCTAATGGTTGCTGGGGGAATAGTTCTCCACATCCACCATATTCTCGTAAGTATCCCGTCTGGTACGAGTGTAGAGGGTACGGCTGGTAATGAGGCGGGTGGTGCGGCGGCGGATGCGGCGCGGCCGCGCGGTGCTGCGGGCCGACGCCGCATGCCGGCTGCGGCGACATCTTCAGCCCATAGGAGGCGAGGTGCGCATGGTTCGTCTCGAGGAACGCGTTCATGGCGGGTGAGGCCGGCACCGGCGCATAGCCCCATTCGCCCGCCACCATCCACACGGCGGGTGCACCCCGCTAGTGACGTGTCGGTCAAATCGATGGTCACAGAGACCGTAAAAGTTTCGTTTCTTTACTTAACTTTTACATTCTTCTACATTTTGATATCGACCTGTTATAAAGAAATAAAATACGATTAGTAAATTAATTATAACACTTTAATAAAATTAGATTCGCTTTAACATTCCCCGTATAAGTAGGGTAAAATATGTATCCAATCTTGAACCAAGGTGATCGTAACCTCTCGGGACAAATTTAAGGCCATTTCTCAAAATAATAATACACATTCGAGCACCCATAACCGGCATCGAACGTTTATTTATAATAAAAAAAAATGTGAGGCAGGTACTTTTGGACATTAAATTAAACTGTGGGTAAATTTATAGGACATTTTTATACGCCTGAGACAAAAATTCCAATTGTATTCGTGTATATTTAATTTTAGTTTATTTGTTAGACAAGCTCCAATCTCTTTTATTACGGACTTTAGCATTGATGGTTTATTAAAAAAGTTTTATGAATGATAAAACCCGTTTTACGTGGCTACAAGCGGAGATACATACATAAGTATCTATTTTAGTTTTTAACTAACTTAAGTTATAACAAAATTTTAAACCTTTAATAATAATAGCCTATGTTAATAGTCTATGAATAGCTGCGAATCTAAATAAACAACCGCAGATTCAAATAAATTATAAATAAATTCACTCAACCGTTCATTTAGGTAAATAGCTTCCAATAAACAAAAAAATAAAAAAATATTTCAGAGATGAAAGAAAATCACGAATAAGGAAACTCTTACTACATAGACACGTAGTTCCGTAACGGGTCGATTTGAAAAAAAAATGGCACAGTAAATTGTCAAACAATCAATACTTGTATCGGTTTAAAAATCCCAGAGATACTCGCATTACAGTAAATAACTTTGTTTTACATTGTTAGGAACACTCCATCTTTTTGCATTATCCACGTCAAAGTGGGAACCTACCTGAGTCAGTTAAACAATGTCATTTTTTGAGATATTCATCTAATCTTTATTATCTACGGCTTCCCGCTGCGGAACCGCTTCATCACAAAAGAACGGGTTGACAGATCTCCACTCGCAGACATCGAGAAATAGGATTACTAAAATTTTGACATTTCGTTAAACAAAATAAGTCTCCTAAGTCCACCCACGTGAAAATGTTAACGATTATAAGATTGCAAATAGGATTTCGTTCATTTCACAGCTAAAACAGCTGCAGCAGAATATTTGCTATACTTTCATGGATTTAGCTTTTAATCACATTAGGTACATGAAAGGATCCATGTTTTAGTCAAGCGATACTATTTAAAAGTTATTCTGTTATGTTAGTACGACTTGCAAGGGTTTATTTTTGTATATGTAGTTTCCTCAAATTTTGCTATATAACTATTAGAGTTGAACATGTATTATTACTATTGAAAAATGCTCGTTTTTATAGGGGCTTAGCAGAGCTGAATAAAATATTAAGAGTTAGGCTTTATCAATGAATTTCACTAACTTTCCATATTTTTTGGTACAGCTGAAGGCTAAACATTGGAAGATAAGTTCAATCTAAATATTTCAGATTTATTGTTATTGAAAATGTAGCAGTTTGGGCCGTCTCTTAAAATCTGAAGGTTTTAATTTTAAACAGGTGCCACACCGATCGAGGGAGTTGAACCTCTACGAGCATTTTAGGCCACGCTTTGTACGCTCAAATATGAAATTCATGTGAAAATTATCGGTCTAAAGTTTCAAATAAAGTACTGACTATGTTCTGATATCTATTGAAATAATCACAAGAAAATTTGGGCCTACCTGTACACTTATCTTTATAATCCGGTCAATTTAGACATCTAAGGTTACAAACATTCAAACTTGGCTGAAAATTGGTAGGATTATTCAAAACACTATTATAAATGAAATGTGAAAAGTCCTCATCGATCCGACACCTGGAAAAAAATTACTCGGCGTCAAAGGTCACAAAAACGGCGTTTTCGCGATTTTCAGCAAAACGATAAGTTTTATCATAAAAATAGCCCAGAAAATTATTGTAGATTGACCTGACCTACAATTTTTGTCTGGGGTCTTTTAATTATCTGCAATTATCTATAAAAATGTCTAAATACTTTTTTTCCTAAGAGGCACCGTTTTTGAGATATAACAAATAAAATTGTTAATAACAACGAAAGTAATTATATTATGCATATTTACAATTCACAACTTAAGAACTAAATATTTACAGATAGATATGGTACAAATTATGTCCGCGTTGAATTGTGCCAAGAATGCTGGCAGCATTTCCCCGTTGAATTACTATGCCAATTCTCTGGGCAAAAAATGAACCAGCCCTCTTGTCACCAGTGGAGTCAATAAGGCGAGGATTCATCTACAAGTGTCCAAGTGTTTTGACTTCAAACGGCACAAAGATGTCATTTGGAATTAGTGACGAATATTTGTGCCGTTTAGTCGTTTAAGCTTTTTTCGTTGCGGCTCCCGCTTTTAACGCTGTTTCTCTGACATAAGACGGAGTAAGCGTGTCGACGCAGGTTGCGTCCCACAAAAGAGCCCGTCCTCTTTCCCAGGGAACCAACTTCAATCCACCAGGTCTCTTGCCATCATCGCGACTAATTCCAGTAGGCTTGTATGGTGGTAAGAGCTCTTTTTATGGTATCATTTAGGGAACCAAGGCGAGAAAGAGTTCAGGTAGGTTACCTGAACTCTTGTTGCAGTAAAGGCCGTGTAGTCCGAAAGAATCAACCTCCTTTCCGCATGGACATCTGTGTTCAAAGCGCAGTGGATCTCCCAACCGGAACCAGCAATCCTAAAACTTTCTAAAAGTGTCCCAAGATTTTTTGACGGCATTGCGTGTAACCAGTGACCTAAATCTTTATTTGACACAGCTAGAAGCCTGGCACGGTTTTTGTCACTTGTAAGCTGTACCGTCAAATTTATGAGTATTGTGAACTATTGGCATATCCCAAAGTTTTTGCTTTGCAACATCCTTCGGGATATCGCCATTAGGACACCTTAACTTAATCAGTTTTCTATTGCATCTGTAACATCTGTAATTTGGATTGAAATTGATTTTAAGATGTCAGAACATATACCCTTAATATTATGCACAAAAGCAAGAAACGCAGGAAGAGCGACACTAGAAATCTCTAATTGGTAAAGTAGCTTGGGTCCACGAATTTTCATCAAAAGATAAATTTAGAATATTTTGTAATGAATATTTAAAAGTGGCATCAAGTTTTCGGTCAGTCCAGGAAATTTCCAAATTGGGGTGGCGCAAAATATACATTAATTTTGGGACAAATAGGCAATATTTTAATATAGTATAGGCAATATGAGAATTTAGAGTACCCGATTTGTCAATTTTCAACGAATATTTTAATTTTATTATCCAAAATTGGCTGTATGCCTTCACCAAAAAGTTGCGCACCTAGGAGACAGTGTCTTTGAAGTATTTTTAAATTAGGAGCAATTTTATAAAATAATTCCGTTGCCAAATTAATTTTGGAAAGTGATAGATCTGTGAAAAAAAAATCACATTTCGAAAAAAAAAATATTTGAGACTAATTTTATCAAATTCGTTTTTAATTATGATTAAATCTTCAACGACGTCATCTACGTTACCTCCTATGGTTCCATAATCTAGGTACCATATGTTCAATTTTGATTTTAAATTTGAAATGCATTTGTGGATACCTAATCTAAAAAGAGCCGGACTTAGTGGGTCTTCTTGCTGAACGCGGACATTAGAAAAAATAGTCTTTTCACCAAAAAGTAGTTTAGATGATGAACTATAATATTGCCAAACATAAGGGTAAATTTCAGGAAGATGTGATTGTGATGAGACTTCGTTAAGCAAGGTTGCTCTGTCTAAAGAATTAAATTTAAATTAAATTAAGTAAGTAGTGAGTAGAGAAAGATGGCCATGTGTCATGACACATGGCCAACTGGCTGACACAATGCCGTAGCCATTTAGTTACATCTTGGTCCCCAGCCTCAAGGAAAGACTATTGACCAAAAAGCCGTGCCACGGTTTTGTGGTTTCTAAAAATGCATAACCTCTGAGAATCTTTGATATCTGCGAAAACCTATTCAAGCACTATGATTACTATAGATATTTATAACTACAAGGGGTAGAACATTACGTCTTTATATCAGATACTTTTACAATATTGTAAACATAATAAACAGTCGTTTTAAAAAAATTTAAAAAAACACGATTTTAAAAATAAAAAAATCACACTAAATAGGAATAATCTTATCAAATTAGTGTATTGTCATCGGTCCTCGATAAGTCTATCTAGTCTACTAATTTTAAATGAAATCAATAATAAAAACTATGTATATATTATATAGTGTAATAACTATATAGTATATTTTAATTAATTATTGAATCGTTAATCTAAAAAACGGTGACTCTTAGGAAAAAAGTATTTAGACATTTTCTATAGATATAGATATCTTATCTACAATTTTTGTCTGGACTAATTTTATGATAAAACTTGCCGTTTTGCTGAAAATCGCGAAAGATCTGTTTTTGTGACCTTTGACACCGAGTAAATTTTTTCCAGGTGTCGGATCGATGAGGACTTTTCACATTTCATTTATAAGTCTTTATGTCTAGTCTATATAGTCTTTTGAATCCACCACTACCACCACTACAGCCTATCACAGTCCACTGTTGGACATAGGCCTCTACAAGTTCGCGCCCGACATTATGACGCGAACTCATGTATTTTGCCCATAGTCACCACGCTGGGCAGGCGGGTTGGTGACCAAGACGGGCAGCAGCGTCTTCGGTGCGACAAAGCCAGCCCTGCAGTCTTTTGAATAATCCTACCAATTTTCAGTCAAGTATGAATTTTTGTAACCTCACCCCTATCTTTTGGTCTAATTAGACCGGACTATTACCTCTCGAAAAGGAACGTTCTTCTATATTTTTGTACATGACATGATAAAAAATACGTCACTTTCTTTAACTTTCATCTACTTACGCAGCCTCTTCCAACTATACTCCACTACCTCCTTTCAGTCTGTGAGAATCATGCATTGGATTGAAGTGCAAGTTTGGAACCTATGTGATTTAGTGTAGAAGTGCTTTTGTAGAAACAATACTAATAGATCCTAAGGGGTTCCAATTGGATAAAATTTAAGAACATTAGTTAATTGTAACCATGGCTTGGAGACGATACGAATACAAATAGGGAAGGAATGGCATCGTCAATAAGATGCAAAGTACTCGAGTAAAGGTTATTAAGTATAGTTATAGCAAAGGTTATTAGTTACATAAAAAAAAAATAGTTATAGTATACTTAAGGTTATTGGTATTGACTTACTTTCAGATTGAATTATTTTTTATCTGTAGGTACCTGGTACGTCTCGTTCGAGTCAAACTACTTTACTGCTTCATGTACTCGTATTATAGTTAAGACTTATAATTTATTGATGTCAATATGTCTGTTCGTATCTTTTTAGTAAAATAATAAATACAATTAATACCTTATAATGTTTAATTACTGTTATTTATATATTTTTTATAACTTTATGCTGCATTGAAGATATATTTTCTGTATCATAAAGATTTATTTCAACATAGTAAACATAATAACTATGCGGCATAGAAGTAAATATGTGCAAACTACTTCCACATAAATAATGTATTACTTATGTGGAGCCTTACCAATTAACTGAAGTTTTATTATAAAAAAGAGCTTGATTATTAGCTAAGTTAGTATTAAGATAGTTCATTTTGAAAACTACTACCAATTATTTTTAAATAGCTAAATTATAATGACACATGTGTCGTATGGGTACTTGTCGCACCAGGTATCTGACAATACTTTTACTGTCACAGTGACTGTGATTTAAAAAATAACCGGGACAAACTTTTGAAAGAATTGTAGGTAATTCATATGGATATTCGTAACTTAAAACAAACATAATAAAATATTACTTTTCGTTTTATCTCATCATAGGGTGAATACATTTAAGTAAAAGAGAGATGAACTTATTATTTTTAAATACTAATACTGGTTGAAATAACTAATAACAGACGACGCCATATATTCGAGATATATATTATACATATTTGAGATAAAAGTATCTACCTATGAACAGACAATCAAAGGTATTTTTCTAAATACATAAGTCATAGTGACTCGATTGGACATTTAAACACTTGTTAGGTATATCTGTATTAATACCAGTAGCGATAAATACGCCTCATGCACTATATGTTTTATATGTTTTACTTTTCTAAGTAGAATAAATTAAAAGTAAAAAATATTTTAAAAAAGCAAGCTTTTATTTGAATGTGCTAAAACGAAAAAAATAAATTTTTACTTTAAAACTTTTACTATCTACTTATAAAGTCATTACACATAATCTATATGATATAAAAGCTTGTCGCGAGATATGAGTACTCGTATTTCCTTAGTTTGAAAATTTTAATAGTTAAAATCAATCACATCAATTTATTTAATTTACTTGTTTACAAGCAAATGCATACATACAAACCATGCATTGTCATCCAAATTGAACCTGTATACAAAATTTCAGCTCAATTGGTTGAGGATATCTGCTTCAAAATTGAGTTGCAAGATTTCACCCGAACAAACATACATACATACATGCATACATACAAACCATGCATTGTCATCCAAATTGAACCTGTATACAAAATTTCAGCGCAATTGGTTGAAGATATCTGCTTCAAAATTGAGTTGCAAGATTTCACCAGAACAAACATTCATTAAAGTTACATAGATACATACATACATATATACATTGCAAGTTAAATAAAATCTTGTAAAAACAGAAACAAGCAAGGTGTATAAAGCTGAAAATCTTATTTCAAGAGGCAATTTTCAAAAGCAGTTTACTTTTTCACAATTCTACTTACATCAATATTTAAACTTTAGCTCATCTGTAATATTGTGTTATTTTTAAAATTTAAAATATTTGAAAGCTAATTCAGTAGCTAGGTTCCTCATTTGGAAAATTTTGTTTAAATAGTTTAAATTTAGTAACGACTTGACTTATTCTTTTGATTAAGAGAATAGTAAAAAGAAAAAAACTATATCTACTAATATCTACTTTAGAATCATATCTAATCAAAACAAATAACAACATAACAACTGAAAATAGTTTACTACATGTAAACTTAATAATCAAAATCACACACCACATCAATTAAAACCAGAAAAGGGACAGGATAGGAACGCGACTCTTGTTGTTGAAATATCATTGTATTATTATTATTTTTTTGCTATACTTTATTTTTATTATGTGTAAATCAAGCAATTATTATATAACAAATTTATTCTTATGGGAGCTAATTAAAAACTTGGTCATAACACTTTATGAACCGTAAAAACAAGGACGTGTCCTAAGAAAATAGAGCGCTTGGCAACCATACATTGCGTTCACGTAAAGGCATTTATTTTTTTACTGCTTACATTTTTATTAGAACTGGCAACTTTTAAAAGTATGTAATATAAAAACATTTTAAATGGCTCGTCAATACAAATTACAACATCGTATATAATATAATCATTATAATTATGACGAATTTCATAATTGTATATCTTAACCTGTGTACAAAAATACAAAAGTTCATTATTATATTATATAAACTGTTACTATTTCAAGTGCTAACTATTCGGTTTCAGAGATAACCCTGTTACAGATAGACAGACATAGAATCTTTAATAATAGAGTCAAGTTAGTAGAGATTTTTATATACCGACTCGTAGCAACTGTAAACCTATTACAGATAAATAAATCAAGTATGAACAAATTCTAACAATTCTATGTTGTTGTCATTTTATTGTTCATAATACGTAGGTACCTAATGTACCTACCTAGTATATTTTAATATTGAAAAGGGTTAGTTTGTTTAAACGGGTTAAATTCAGAAACAATATTTTAATCGTAACTTCCAATTGGGTTCAGATAGTACATAACTTTTAGGTACAAAAGCAGAATATCTGTGTAGTAAAGGTAAATAAAGGAACATCTATATTGTTGTCATTTGATCGCTGTTAACATTTGGTTTATAATTTTTGTTTTATCTATTTTTAATATTTAAAAGTGTTTGTTTATCACGTTAATTTCAGTTGTTATCATGTTGTTTTATTATCATTGTTGTTGTTGTAATAATTTTATTTATATTAACGTGTTTTATATTGTTTATAATTTCATAACTATTTTATATTTAAAAAAGTCAATGTTTTCGATAAATTTATAGTTAAGTTATTAGTTATGTATAAAGATACAACATATAGAATCAGACCAGAACAATAATTATTATTTAATTGAACCACGTGGTGTCTCTAACGAAATTGTTGGAAGAATAATAATTTTAACTGCTTAATAGCTCTGAATAGTAGTCTCTTGTCTCTGAAAGTATCTTCTTACTTCCTTACTCTTCTTACTTCTTTACTTTTAGACCTTTTAGACTTCTTAAGAAAAAAAAATGACCGACCAACAAACACAAATAACAAAGTAAAGTCGACGTTTTATTGTTTTAATAAATAAGGGTTAAATTTTGAAACAATTGTTGTTTATCTAACAAAAGTGAATAACTTTTTATTTTACAGATATTTCGAAATTAATTGTTTTTATACTGATAACGTTTTAACATAGCGTATCTGAATTTATTAAAGTTTACTCACTGAAAGTAAGTGTTTCAGTTTTTATAAATATAATTAATGTATTATTCATTTATTTATTTATATGCTTTCCAAAGAAAAATTAAAGATTGTAATAATTTTTTTTTTTTGTAAAAACCATACATGATTTTTAGGGTTCCGTACCCAAAGGGTAAAAACAGGACCCTATTACTAAGACTTCGCTGTCTCTCCGTCCGTCTGTGCGTCTGTCTGTCCGTCCGTCCGTCCGTTCGTCCGTCTGTCTGTCTGTCTGTCCGTCCGTCCGTCCGTCCGTCCGTCCGTCCGTCCGTCCGTCCGTCTGTCTGTCACCAGGCTTTATCTCAAGAACGACGGCGCTATAACAGCAAAAAAACAAAATAAAATAAATATTTAAGGGGGCTCACACACAACAAACATGAATTTTTTGCCCTTTTTGCCCGATATTAAAATACCTACTTGTGTTTACCTAGTCAATGGTACGGAACCCTTTCTGCGTGAGTCCGACTCGCACTTGGCTGATTTTCACGTCATATAATATTATTCTAATCTAGTATTTTTAAAATTACACCTAACCTGAAGTTATAAATGAATTTAAAAAATGCTCACCAAATATTTTAATAATATATTTTAAAATATACAGCTCTTTTATTTTTATTTTATAAAGAGAAATTTATATTTAAATATATTCGGTTTCTATTTCATTTGTATTAGTATAATAAAAGTTAATTCTAATTTTAATAACTATATAAAACAGACAATATTAAAAAGGGATATTTTATTTGAATTTGTTTTGTTTTTTGTCTATTAATATTAATTTAAAAAATTATACTTAGAAATATTTTATTACAAATATTACTCTAGTATCTAACCGGCACCGATGCCGCCGGCGCGGGCGATAGGTAGGTATTTTCATTATTTAGTAGAGCTCTACCGTAATCGTAGAAAATAATATGAATATTTATCTAACCAATTTTATTGTTTTTATAATCTAAATTTATATTTAAAGGAGTTTATAATAATAAGAAAAAAATATCAAATTTTAAGTTATAAGTAGATATTTTATACTTAGTAAATATGTACTTCGTTTTAATTATGTATGTTTTTTTAGTATATTATAGAATGTGCTACCCTTGCAAAATAAACATAACTTTTAAATAACCTTAAATAATTTCGAAATAACGAAATATGCAATACATTTCTATACCTAGGTATAGGAACAGTGTTATACTATCATTAGATAGTAATTTTATAATTACTCAAAGCATTTATTATTTTAATATATTTAATTTTGCCTCATACTTTTGATAAATATTTTATTTATTCAATATTAGTCGTTAGGAAGATTTATAATAAATCATTTATTAAAATTGAATCTGTTGTCTTTATGGAAAAATTAGGTATTAAAAAACTGTTGGACGTTAACAATATACTAATTTATTAAAAGTTAACTATATGAAATAAATTTTCACTTGATTTTATGGTATAACCACAGACCACAGAAGGGTATAACTAACTAAACTAACTATACCTACTGTGAAAATTAGAGTAACTTAAAGTTGTTCCAGTTTGTTATAAATGAGGAACAATTGAATCATGAATCATCGTCAATGATTGAACGAATTTATTTCTTTCGTAATGTAGCTCTTAGCTCTAACAAACATGTATAAATCAGGTTGTCTGGAAGAAATGGCTAACTAGCCATAAGGCCTTGTACCTACTTCACAATTTGTAACTGTCCCAAATCACAATTATGTCAGAAAAAAGTGTAAATAAAAAAATATTTTTATGAATTACCTTGTTTGTATTTATCAAATAATTTAAAAAATAAAACTGTGACACTGTAAACACTGGGTACACTTAGTTCAGTTCTGTAACTGAGATTGTTTTTGAAATAATGAACCTGTGAAACACCTGAAAAAAACAAGTGAGTTCCATTAGTTACAAACAAAACACGTTTACTTTGGGTACGTCTTCCGGCACAGTTTAGGTCACTTCACTGAATGTACTATCAAATATTAAACTAATTTTCAGTATTCTCATGAAACTAGAGCTACGATTCGTTATCACAGATGGCGCGTCGTTATAAAGATATCGTAAGTATTCCAAATGCGTCTTCAGTACGGGACCGTGTCTTTGACGACATCGGGTTTTCGATCGAATCGTCACACGGCAATTTTTTTTCGTAACGTTGATAAGCGCGACATGTGTCCTCCGACTCCGCTGAGGCTCTCAGCATGACTGCGGGCTCCCGCGACGACGCCCCTTGCCACAGCCGACATCATTCTTCTTAGAAAATATTTTGTGAACGCACTGGGACTGAAGGCGCGAACGCAGCCCTGCGCGTCGAGAATAGGGCGGGACGAAGTGAGCTTTTTCACCCAATGATACCGGCCCCGAGGCGAAACGAAGGCACTATTGCTATCTCTGTCTCGCTTATAGCTTCTACTAGTTATGATTAGAAAGAGCGCTGTGATTTTCAATAGTAGCGTACAAAGAAGAATATTTTTCTTCGTGTTGTGTCGTAAAGTGTTAGCTTTATCAGATTTACGTTGAAAGCATCGCTGTTTGCTACGAGGGCGCTCTATCTGGTTACACTTTTTCGCAGTCCGGCCATCGTGCTTGTAAGACAAGGATAGCTGTGAGCGGAAAATGTTTCAACTAATGTACTTTCCTGTGGGAAGAAAAACACATGTCGTCACTTTTCATTTAATACATATCATGCTGCGTTCTGTTGTAAAGCTTTTGCCCAATGTCCATTGCTCGTTATTTTGAGAAGTTTGAGAATTAAAAAATACGTAGGTACGTACTACGCAAATGTTGTTAATTCTTTGATTTTATTGTACATTTAAAATACCTTTACTGATGGATCTAGTAAACATTATTTTAACAAGAAAAGAAAACATTGTTCTTTTATAGTAAAAGAGTAAACTTATTGTTATAAGTTTTACCCAACTATGTTTCCTTTAATTAATTCTTGCAGGAATTTCTGTAGAAATAAACATAAAATAATTTGAACGGTCTGTCAAAAAAGACAGATTGTAAATAATTGTCGTAATTAATTTAATATTCCAGTTTCGAGTCCGGACTAATTATTTTGTAAAAAAAAGTTGCATTCCACGTGCGACGCGGCACGCCTTCCGGCCAACGCAGCTGGATTGGTTACTGCAACGCATGCAACTGTGCGGGTGGACACGCAATTAATTCTCAAACTTTTATTATGATACACAAAATCAACAAAGTTGTATTTATAATATAAAACAGCAGTGGAATTTCACTGTACCTACGGATCGTACAACATTGGAACAAAAACATCTTCTTTCTGTAAAACGCTGCAAGAGTCTGCATTGATTTTATTGAGCAGTTTTAGTGCACTTATGCCTTTATGCTTTAACGTAGGACGTTCATCAGACCACTCGAGTCGGATTCGTGATTAATTTAATATATTTTAAGTACTTCCCTCACGCGATACCCTTTTTGCTTTCCTCGATGTAACGTGATCGGTTTACAGTAACAGCTTTTTATTCATACGATTGGTTTTATGGACTGTTTTGAGAGAACTGGTTGCGATCTCGACCGTGATGGCCACCTCATTGTTAAAACTTTGAAACGTTTACATTTCAGTGAAAAAATTCTTCTGAATGGCATAACAATCTCTCCCCCCTGAGGCTTAAACGCTTGAAGTTAATTAATGTCGTATGTAGTCTCCACAAAGGCACGTGCGTACAAAAAATTTTCGATAAATAACCGGTAAAAGAATGTTTCTGGACTTGAATGAGAAATTTCATACGTTACTGAACGAGCTAGCGTCATAAAAATTCTGAAGTGAACGTAAAAATTATAACAGCATGTTTAATTTAATTAACAACTAGTGAACAGTAGTTAGAAAAAAAAATTTTTAATGATTACTACAGTCTTTAGCTAGAAAAATGTTTTATTTGAATTTTTTTATATTAATAAGCTACAATAGTCGCTGCTTCTCTCATCGAGTCTCCAACTCTAGTTTTGTGGGGGTATTTAGAATGTATGTATCTATATAAGTACACGTGTATGCATTTCCTATTTACTTTTTTTTATACAACTATATCAGCAAACAAGCGTACGTCTCACCTGATGGTAAGCGATTACCGTAGCTTATAGACGTCTGCAACTCTAGAAGCATCGCAAGTGCGTTGCCGATCGTTTCCCCAATTTCCCCAGGAGCTCTGGTCACCTTACTCACTAACAGGAAGACAACACTGCTTGAAAACAGTATTATTTAGCTGTTATCTTCTGCTAAGTCGAGGTACTACCCCAGTCGGGCTACTCTATAATTTGAGCAGGAAATTTCCTGCTGTGCTCTACCTCAGTTAAGTTTACATTGACAGAAAATATAACATCAAACACCTAATTGATTTTTTATACTTTTATTAGGTAGATACTAAAAATTGTGCGAGGCAGGAGGCACCTTTCGATAAAAAGAAAACATCGAAATCGGTCCACCGTAGGTCCACCCAGTCAAAAGCTAGTTCTGAGGTAACATACATAAAAAATACCTACAACTGAATTGAGAACCTCCTCCTTTTTGGAAGTCGATTAAAAAGGGTGAGATCTGTTCGTTTCGTTAAATTTTTTATTTATAGGTACACTTTTGCAGTTACACATTCAAATATAAATAATTTGAGAAGACTTGTTTCATTTAACGAAAAAACATGAAAATGTTGTGTTCACGTCAAATACTGTGTGAGGCCCCATTTACGGAGACGCGGGGCGTTGCGCGTAGCGTGTGGCGTAGCGCCGCGCATGACGTGTCAAAATGTATGAAAATGAACGCGTGTAAAATCGCTTCTGCGTAAACGCACTCATCCAACGCCCTACATTTGAATTTAGTGCGTTGATGCGTTCCGCCACACCACACGCTACGGACGACGCCCCGCGTCTCCGTAAATGAGGCCTGAGAGTTTTGCCTTATCAGTTGCCTTATTGTTATGGTAGGAGATACGAACTTTACCCATGTGCTTAATGGATGAACATTAAATCTTTTTTAGTATGTTAAAGATAAATCATCCACCGATACACCAACACGCAGTGGAGCAGCGTGGTGGATTAAGCTCCAATACTTCTACTTCGTGGAACAAGACGCTTATGCCTATATATGTATGTATGTATATGTAAACAATCTATCTATATATGTATGTATGTCTATTTATTGAGTTGTTTCACATTATTTTCTATAAGATGAAACTGTACAACTACACCTTCAATATATCATCACCTTTGCCCTAAGGTTGCCTGGAAGAGATTGGTTTTTAGCAATAAGGCCACCTTTAGTACATTTTTCTACCAATTATTTTGAATGTTGCTTATTTGTTTGCAATAAAGGGTTATTATTATTATTTCGAAATTTTACAACATTATACATACCGCAGTGGCTCCCAAGTGAGCAAGTGTATCGGCGCAGTTTGCGTCCTACAAAGGCACCCATCCCCTTTCATAACATTAGGTCTCATAGCATCATCGCGGATAATTATAGAAGGTCAATAAGAGAAAAATCTTTGTGACATTATCTCAAAGTAACCTTTTCACGCAATAGGTACTTAACTAACCTATTAGGTAGGGATCCCTAGTACAAATTTTTCATCTGATTAGTATCAAGCTAATTATTTTTCCGAGAGTAGCTTCATTTTGATGAGACGAACAAAAAGTTCCTCTTCGAAAACTCTCGATTGTGGTAGATAATAGAGTTAGCAGGAGATAGAGCAGCAGTGAGCGTAGGACCGGGATAACGCACCACGCAATTTGTAGGACAATATTACCATCAAATTATATAAATATTAACTAACTAAAAGAAAAAAAAATCAGAAAAAAAATCAATATTTGATGAACTTATGAGGTCATCAAGTTGATGACCTCGTAAGGTCATCAAAAATTATTACTAACCAGCTGATTTTTTTCTGGGATCCCTACCTATATGTAATCATTGTAATTTATAATTTTGATAATTTTATTTTTAATGTAAGGCATGTAAGAATATTTAATGCATTTATTAAGCAATTTCGTTTTTTTTATATAGAATACATGCGTTTTTATCTACGCATTTTAATTAGTGGTTAATATTTTATAAGAAAATGTATTTATATATATATCTTGTGTGAATTATGTAATATTCCTGGTAAATTTAAACAAATAAATAGGTACTGTTTTAATGCAATAAACCGTTGTTTAATACACCTACGATTATTTAGTTAAAACTAAATTCTAGATCAAAACTTGATTCTAAAAAGTAGTCACATAAGTAGGTTGGTATATAGATTTATACGCGGTACTTACTTTATCAAAGGCGAGTATATAAGTACGGTACAGCTATAATAAGTAAAACAGCATGCATTAGCGGGGTTGTTCCACCCCATACAATATTTCATTAAAATAAATAACGATATTATTTATCTCGGTGTTTTTCGAGTGATGCTAGCTACAAATTACTATGGACAAAGACACCGCGGGACATCGCTCTTATTACGTAAAGCCACCAGATGGGCCTGCATCGAATTCAAACAAAAATGATTGTAATTCGCCTAAATTACAAGGGTTTATAGTGCTACCTCTACACAAACATAGAACTCATTATTTTATTGTAGGTAAGGGAAATTCAAATCAAATTTTAAAATCTGGATCTACTAAAGAAAAATCGTTTTTATATAGATATTTAAAAAAAACAAATCTAATTTACTTTCGTTGAAGTAAAAATCTTTTCGTGGTTAAATTCTTTTTTGTGTAATAATATATAGTAATTTTTCAAAGTAAACAAAGTAGCTGTATCTAACAATCCAAAAACACTAGATTTACAAACAATTGTTAAGGAATATTACCAAACGTTAGGTTAGGTTAGTTTGCAATTTAAAATATAAAAGATTGCGACCAAAACCTCTTTTACAAATAAAGAAAAAAAATATATACATAAAAGAAAAAGTACATACACGAAAACAGAACATAAATATTTCTGAAGACAGTTAGTGTTCTAACATTGATAGTCGTGATTCTAGTGACCGCAACATTTTTTATTATTTTATTTCCAATTTCAGTTTTGTTTTTTACAATCGATTAACTGCGTGTAAAGTCAACCAGAAAAAGTCATTCGAATAAAAAATAATCACTGAAAATAGACGTAATAGTGTAGTTAGTCTAAGAGTAGAGATTTGATAGAAATAGTAAATGTAAACAGAAATAAGGACTAAAGGTATGTGATTAAAACATTAAAATCTTTAATATTTTAATGTGTAAAATAAAAAGCCAGAGTTATAAATAATAATATGACTGTGTATATTGATTATTTAACACGTTATTGAATATTTTAAAAGTAGATAGTTGAAAAAGAAATACAATAGGTATACAAACTCTAGAAAGTTTGAACTCTACAAGGTTTTATCACTTAGGTATAGTGATTTTTTTACAGACAAGTCCTATCTGTTACCGTGACATAATGTAGCATAGCATAACGTGATAGAAATATGGTACAAATATTATATACACTTAATATATTTAGTATCGAAACAAACCTAATAAAATAACATATTAAAATATTGACAAAAAAAATTTAAAACTAAATATGTAATAAGTTCTATCATTTCCGTAGATTTCTAATCAACTATGTACTTTACGTAAGATTATTTTTCATCTCGATTTTAGAGTCACGCGCCTCGAACTATTTTCATTATTGAGTTTTACTTTTCATACAAAAATTATTATGTTTCAATTACAAAAATGTTAAAAAGGAAAACCATATTTTTATTTCAAATGGAATCAACATCTCAGAAATACTTTGAAAACTCGTTTTAATGTATTCCGTTTCATTTTTAGAATACATTATCGCTGTTTTGTAACATTCCTTGTACAAGGAGGTGTTCGTTGAAGTCTATTAAAGGACAAAACTTTGTACAAATATAAAACAAATCTTTTAATTAAATCGATGATGACTATAATAGATTAGTTGAAAGTTGTGTTAATTCGACACAATGGTTTAGTACAATTTCTGTGTGTACCTACTGTGTAATGCAAAATTTTTGGGAGTATTTTATACCTACGTAGGTAGATACATTAGCTCTGTGTACGTAAATTCATGGTATAGGTGAAGACCTACATGAAGATGTATCGTTTATTGAAGGACAAAACTTTGTACTAACAAACAAATCTTTTAATCTGTTCAAACGATTCTGATATTCCAATCTATGTTTCTCAATATAAAGACAATTTGAACTACGTAAATAATTTAAATTTATTATTGGAACTCCTAAAACAAACTAAATATTCTCAACTTCTACATTCTTTACAAACGAAGTCGCGAAATCGTAAAACAAACCCTAATAAAACAAGTAGGTACCTACATATAAATATTAACTTAAAAATAACCTTTTTATTATAATATTGATTTTAGTTGCATAATATGCAAATAAGCAACAAATAGAGTCCACTCATACGTCTTCACCTCTTGCCCTTTGTAACTGTTAATTTGTGTAATTAATTCGAAGGCGAGCTGGCCACGGAGCCATGACTCGTGGAATTGATGCCCCCTATGAGCTCGCCGACAGTATCCCATCTGATCGAACTTTTTGCGGCCACCTTTCAACTGATATTAGATTCCGATTCTTAATTTTGTCATTTCATTTATGTCTCTTTGCAGTTATTAAAACAATCGTTTTAGATATTTTTTATTAGCCTTTTTTGTATGATTAAAAAGTTGTGATAGTTTTTATAGTTGTAATAGTCTCTATGTAAAGAACAGTAAATATTAAAATTTAGGAGAAATCTTGTTATAAATAGCTGAATTAAGGACATTTTAACATTTTATATAAATACATTCATTTATTAATTGCTTTTAAAAGCGCTAAAACTGTATGTATGGCACGTCAATGCCATTAAAACTCGAAAAGTCGTGAATTTGATAGAAATTAAATTGGCACGGCATCGAAATGACACCAACATACAGCTATCATTTAATAAAAGTAAGTAAGAAATATATCATTTTAAAAGCATAAAGAACTAATAGAATCAAATAAACGAATGTGCTAGTTGAAGCATATTAATTGGTTAGGCATATGTGGTAAACCATGCTAACCCCTGCGGAGATCGCAGGAAAGCGTACTCAAGAAGCCTCATACAAGCGTACATGATAAGCGATAATAATTTAATATGCCATTTGCTCAGAACCAAATTGAGCAATTTATACGCGTCTTTCGGCGCCCGCGCATCATCCGCCGGTGCGTGTGCGATTAAATGAAATCTTGTTATTCAGTTACCGAGTTCAGCACGAGTAATTAATATCATTCAATTTTGTTTCATTACTACCTTAGGGTTTTTTATTTTTATTTTATACATACATCAAAATATATATTACGTTTAATTGTATTTCTTCTAACAACATTCCTACTAATTGTAAAAAAAAAAACTTCTCTTATGATATTGTCTAGAACTTGGAACTGTAATGATGACTAAGTACAAGTAGGTTTTGTCAATTTGTATTGAATCTTTTCAATATTGAAATTTCTTTAGGATTGAAACATAAATTGGCGTATTTGTTACTTACTCTTCAATAGAGTAATTATTGAGATATTTTCCAGTTTTCGATATATATAAAAAAAAAATGATTTCCATATATTAATATATATGGAAATCACATGTATAAAAGACTAAAACTACTAGACTAGTTTAAAATAGGTTTTTGCTTTGATTTGTATTTCCAAATACTAAGTACCTACTAGCTTCTGCGCGCGACTTCGCCCCGTGGAATAGGGCCAATTCTGTCATACATGATTTGAGCGAAACTTTAACCGTTTACGCCGCGGCAGCTCTCAAAAGGAAAATAACCCCGATTTTGAAACATTCTTCATTGGTGCTCCGCTCCTATTGGTCTTAGCGTGATGATATGTAGCCTATAGCCTTCCTCGATAAATGGGCTATCTAATACTGAAAGAATTTTTCAAATCGGACCAGTAGATCCTGAGATTAGCGCGTTCAAACAAACAAACAAACAAACAAACAAACAAACAAACAAACAAACAATCAAACAAACTCTTCAGCTTTATTATATTAGTATAGATATATGCAGTCTTGTGAGTACATGCGTAGTTTACAAGACTCTACGATTAATTGATGCCGACACTGTAGCGCTCATCTTGAGTTTTTTTAATAAGAAGTGTAAGTCATTATGCCAGTCTATTATTAGGATATTTTAATCAACGCGATCGATAGAAGTGTGTAGCCATAAAAGAAGGTAATTAATAATAAGAGATTGACAGAGTAGACCGGTGTTGCCACATGCCGCAGCAAAAACGAAATGGAAATGGAGCGATTCGAAACGGACTCTGGTATAACCGTATAAAATGATGACGATTGCACCGTCTCAGCCCTTTTTGCTTCGAAATTCAACTCAAATATTCGATGATTTGAAGTATAAAGTATACAATGAGATACAACACATCAACCCTTCGATTAGTGTAATGTAAACTTGATAACATTTCTGTGTCTATGATTGATAGATACCTACGGTACCTAATATTACGGTGCATGCTAATTTTTCTATTTTTTTAGAAAAATATAAAATAACATTAAATGAAAATTTTTGAGCGTCACTATATATAAGCATATGCTAATATATCTTGAGCTTTGTTTGTAATTACTATTTCATTCATTAATTTTTTTTCTTATTTACGTATGTTTTTTTAGTTACGCGATAGATCACGTAGAAGTAAATAGTATGAAAGATAATAAATTTAGTTCTGTATTTCTTCACATAAATGTACTGTGTTAATATAACTGATATGATTTTAAAATACATGTAGTGCGAAGAGTGGTGCAGTTAAATCAAACCTTGAGTACGAAACACAAATTACTTATAATTCAAGTAACGGGTTACGCGGCCAATCACGCCGCTTCGCCGCGGCCGCCCACAAAAACACAATGACATCAAAGTGCCCGCACCGTCGCGGTAACAACGCGACGAATTGCTTCCATTTGAAAATTCTTACAATCGATTAAAAAACGAACCACAAGTCGAACCTCACGAGAAAGCACAACCAATCGACGTTTAGGTACTCGTAAGTAATGTAAGTGCGCCTCGTAAGGACAGGGTTTTAGGAAACCCTTATACTTAAATAAATTTTGGAAAGTGTGTTCATTTATAAGACATTGATTATGATAATCAAAAAAACCATTTTTATTAAAATTTATCAGCATATTTTATAAATTGCGTCACTTTGACTGAACCTATTGGTTATGCACAGAACTACTGACAAAATAGCCAGCGTAAAAGCACTGAATGGTGGTGCACTTTAATAATTGGTTACTAGGGAGCGAGCACGCGCTAGCTGAATTGGTATTAAGTGTGGGAAGCTTAAAAAGTTTTATTACTAATAATTTATTAAATACAAATAATTATGATTAACTTAGCAAAAAATGTTAAGAACTGTGATTAGTTCATGTTGTATACAACTCTAACAACGAAGCGAATTCTTATTTTTAACGTTACAAAAAACATTTTTTGTTTGCATTGATAACTAATACTAATTTTCAACTTCAATTACATGTTTACTTACATACATATCTTTCAGTTTCGTTTACGCAGTTGTCTCTTGAAAACAATACTTAACACAATAACGACTTGTACAATTGTATTGTTGCTTAGAGAGTAAAATGTAGCGACATATAATGAAATTCGATTAATACAATAATAAAAGTAATTGTTATAAAAAATTGCTTAACGTAATTAATAAACTAAATATGAAAACAATATTAGAATCTTTACACATATACAAACGGCGAAACTCGATTCGTCACGTCATATTATACCTACTCGTACACCTAATATTCTAATATCGATTTACAATTAAAATGTATTACGTACATTATTTTTGATTTAAAATTAATATATTAATGATGTTTTTACAATTTATTTAACAGAATATTTTCAATAGATTCCGAGGTAATATATTATTCAAGTTTATTAAAAAGTGTTTTATAAGACTTTAACGACGGGTTCCTGCCTTTTATATAAGATTTTTAAATTGGACTACCCACTGTTATATAAATATTCAAACGATGAGATGTCTCAGGCTGGCAATTTATAAAATTAAATTAAAACAACAAATTCAAACTATTTGAGCTGTTTTATTTTGCTAATATAGTGTATCCTGACTTCTTACACTTTTTCAAATTTTTATTTCAGAATTTTTAATTTGATCAAAGTACTTTTAATTTGGATTCAATTAATACACATAGCCAGGCTTTTGAATGTGAAATTTATAAACATAATTATTTAATTAACACATTAACACACACTTATTATGTAAGAATGTAGAGCGTTGTAAAATGTACTACACCAAACACACAACAATAGTTACATTTATAACACCTTAAACATAAAATATATTCATCTCATCATCATCATCATCATCATCATCATCATCATCATCATCATCATCATCATCATCATCATCATCATCATTTCAGCCTATCGCAGTCCACTGCTGGACATAGGCCTCCACAAGTTCGCGCCAATAATGGCGTGAACTCATGTGTTTTACCCATAGTCACCACGCTGGGCAGGCGGGTTGGTGACCGCAGGGCTGGCTTTGTCGCACAGAAGATGCTGCTGCCCGTCTTCGGCCTGTGTACTTCAAAGCCAGCAGTTGGATGGTTATCCCGCCATCGGTCGGCTTTTTAAGTTCCAAGGTGGTAGTGAAACTATGTTATCCCTTAGTCGCCTCTTACGACACCCACGGTAAGAGAGGGGGAGGCTAAATTCTATGCCGTAGCCACACAGCATATATATTCATCTAAATAATGTCAATTAAGATATTACTAAATTAGACGTTAAAAAGTAATAAGAAATATTTCAATAAACTTCGATGAATTCAGTTTCTAATAAAAATGTTAATTCCACGCTTGTAAACTTCATAATATTGTGAAAAAAAAAAACTATTACGAGGTATTAAATTACCTTCCACCTATCTGTCTATCTGTATAAATCCGTCAGTGTTGCCCACATCTTTTTCAAACATCACTTATTCACTTATTACGCTTATCCTACAGGCGATTTATTACGTAAGAATGCAGATCGACTATTCCCTGACTGCCTAGTAAAGCTAGGACCTGTTCTGACGCTGATGCTATTTCTCTATTAACAATTATCTATTTCTCTATAAACTAAATTATCTAAAACATTCAGTTTATATTTTAAAAAAAATCTGCAAATATGTAATCACAAAGCCAAACAATAATTATTTTTTAATTGTTCTTACATTTTTAAGTTTGGAGAAAGATTTGTAGGTTTAAAGCACATAATTAGGATAACTTACAGTTTGTATTGATATAAAAAAACTTAAAATTTAGTTTCACATAAAAATATTGCACAAAACATAGGTGTAATACAAATCAAGTACAATAAAATAAATACTATAGAAATGATGGCTTTGTATAACGAAAACAATAAAGCTCAACACCGCACAATAAGGTATAGTATGGCTGTCAATCGACGACACTAAAATTTACAACATTAATGGCACTAAATTACACGCCACCTTAAAAAGCACCAGCATCGTATTTAATCAAATCTACTAAATTACCCAATGTTATTAGG